>CALYLW010000211.1:157500-230000 GCA_944989445.1 Ampullaceana balthica
CCATTTTCGGGTTTCATTTGAGTTTTGGCACTTTGCAATAAATAGTGGGTTTTGATTGAATTTTGGGCAACGGCTCTAAAAAGGTTCGCCACCACTGCTCTAGACCCTGTGAACTAGGGGTTGTGAAACTATGGCACACATGCCACTTAGGTCACGTGAGAATCTGCTACATTGCACTTCATAAACATAAGACCGTATCTGGCAGTGATGCCACGCGTGCCACAGGTGGCACGCAGAGCCTCATCAGCCGGCACGTAATAAAATATATATAACTAACTACCTTTCCAGGCCATGACCGACTATGGGGCAAGTGAAGTAGCGTTCACAAGTTTTATTTAGCCCCCACTAACGATCAAGGGATTGTGTGGCTAGCACAATGCCCCGGGGGCCTTGCCAGCACTGAGAATGGAATTGTGTTGGCATTTTGCTATATAAAAGTAGGTTTTAATTGAATTTTGGGCACGCGGCCCCAAAAAAGTTCGCCATCGCTGGTATAAGTCATTACAGAATAGTTTTGTCACAGGCCGGCCTACTTGGCACGCAGGATTAATAACATTTTTGAAATTTAAAGTGTCACACATAAATGACGTAACACGATTTTGGTCGATTTTTGACCCCTTCCCCCCTCGTCACACTTTGTAACAAAAACTTAGACCCCCCCATCCAATATTACGTCACAAAGCTTCCCCCCACCTCTCCTGAAAGCCTTATTTTCTAATTGAAAATAAGAATGCTTCATATATCTTTTTTACATTTAAAAATGTATTTAGTTTAAGTCTGCATTCTATTTACCATCGTAACTAGGGGTGTACAGGATTCAAAATTTAAAAATCCGGCCGGATTCGGACAGATTTATGAAGTAAAATCCGACCGAAGCCGGAGTCAGATTTGTAAAAATTGCCGGACTCCATATTTGCCGTAGCCATTATTTATTTTTTTTTGCCTCTAGTGGCCAGCCGGATTTTGTCGGATTTATGAAGTGAAGTTCTGCTGGAGCCGGAGCCGGATTTGTAAAAATGGCTGGATTCCGGATTTGCTGGAACCGAAATCACTAATCGTAACTAGGGCTGTCAATATTCATGAAAAAAGCTGCGCGGGTACTCGTCCAAAACGCCGCATAATTTTCGCGGTCATGCCAGCTATACAATGCACCCTAGCCACCATTCATGCACCTCATTACACACAGTAGCTAACAGCATACTTTCAAAAAAAATAATATTATGCTCTACAAACTTTTATTCATGCTGTAAATAAATTCGTCCTACTCATAAACTAAAACTACAGTAAACTTAACATTCAAACAAAATGTCAACAACAATGACGTAACGTTCAGTCAGGTCACAGGGCCCAGCAGCTTGAATGTTAATGTCCGCTAGGCAGGGCCAACCTTAGGGAATTGGAGGCCCTAGGTGAAGTGAATTTGGTGGCCCTAAATTGTATTAGAAAAATAATAAATAAATACTGAAAGAATAAAATTACACCCTTTATCAGAGGCGTCACTAGGGTTGGTGTAACCCGCGGCGGTAGCTCATGGTGTCACCCCTTCACGACTGAAGGGGCCGTCCATAAATGACGTCACGCGAGGTTGCCGATTTTTACCCCACCCTCCCCCAGCGTCATACTTTGTCACAAAAACTTAAACCCCACCCATTTTTTACAATATGACGTCACAAAGCTTTGACACCCCTCCCACAAGCCGTATTTTCTCAATAAAAATTAGCAGGTTGCAAATTATTTTTTGTCATTTAAATATGTATTTAGGGTAAGTCTGCACTGTAATATCGTAACACGCGTGAATTCATTGAAAACGTAATTAAATAAATGGTAAACAATCAATTTTTTAAGTGGAACTTTTATTTAAATTTTCGCCTTTTTGATAGGACGTCACATTTCTTAAACACCCCCATTCTCGTACCACATCGTCACAGATGGCGGTTTAAAAAGGGGGGTGCTGAACGGGCTAAAGCCCCCAAAAATTTAAGGGCCCCCCAAACTTTTTATGAATTATAGTGTACAATAAAGATGCAGGCCATTATGTTTGTACGAAGCCCTGAAAATGCCTTGGACAGTCATAGGGCAATGCTGCAAATGAGTAGGAAGTATAACGGAAACAAGGCTATTCTTCGTGAGAAGTGCATTGTAGCTCATTGTGTGCCGTGCACAGCTCATTCCTTTAATTTGGTTGGGAAAAGAGCAGCAGGTTGTCCTACTGCGGTCAGATTTTTTGTCTTCTGCAAACTCTTTATACCCGACTTGTTGCATCTACTCATCGATGACAGGTACCTCAAAAACACATGAAATTGATACATGCTAACAAAGCCTTGTCTGAACACAAGATGTTCAGCCTGACATTATGCTGTAAGGTCTGTTAATAGTTCATACCATGAGAATATTGCAGCCCTGGAAGAATTAGCAACGAATGAAAATCAGCCACGTGACTGCCGACTTGAAGAGGAAGGATTTCTAAAGGAAATTGAACAACTGGAAGTCGCTATTTTACTTGAAATTTGGGAAACAATTTTAGAAAGAAAGTCTCTCATTGAGTTTGTTAAAAAAATAGCATTCTTAATGTTATTCCTATAAAGACAAAGGAAAGGAAAAGTCCGTGGTAAAAACAGTGTAAAAAATCTTCAATACTATCAAACAAAAAAGAAAGCGTCAGTTTGATAAAGGGACATCAACAAAACAGTATTCTCCTGGAGAAAAAAATTCAAGATTGAGGTATTTCTGGTAATCATTGACAAACTTTCTTAAGCCCTACAACATTGGTTAGGTGCATATAAATACATCCATGAGAAATTGTCTTTCTTACAAACCTAACTGAGCTCAGCACTTTCGCCACCCGATGGGCAGCAGCCTAGTTAATGGAAGAACATTCAAGTGATTTCGAAGAAGGGGTCGGGTAAATCTGAAGCAACCATTTCGTCCCCCTTAATTTACTAGCAACGCCATCGAGCGGTGCCGGTTTAGGGCAAGGAGCGCCAGTACGGATTAGCAAACAGTGCCGCGAAGTACGCATTGGACGCCAGCTCTGAGGAAACCTTCCAGTGGGGGTTGCACCCTAGGTAGGTCTGCGGCGGTCCTAACCATGGAGACCCGTGTGATTTGCCGGGATGGTGCCAATGCGGTAGCGGGTCGTAGTAGGACATTCCACCACCTCCTTGTAAGGGCAACTTAGTGGGAGGCATCTTCGACTGTATGTCCTGGATGCCCAGGTGGCCACTTCAGAAGCGACCGCTTTTTTTTGGGGGGGGGGTTCCTCAGCTGTTACTCCCTTTGGTGGCCAGATGGCTAAAGGGGTCTTCCGAGAAGACCCATAAAAAGCACTAGGCTCGGGGCTTCTGATTTTCTTCCACATGTAGGTTCATGAGTGATTTCGAAGACTGCTCACCTTCAGAATTAGTCCAATTTTCAGAACTCTTAAAAAAGTTATTGTCCAGCCCCAGACTCAGGGTAAGGGAAAGGAATTAGCACAAAGCGAAACTAAAAAAACTTACACAGAGCTAAAAATTTTGCTGCTTTTGAATGAGCTATATTTCCCACAGTCCTTTACAAATGTACACATCGCACTTCACATTATCTTTCAATGATGACATCAAACTGCAGCTGAGAGCGATCCTTTTCAAAGTTGAAAAGAATATATAATGCGTTAGAATTTGCATGGAACGAAAAAGGCTGAATATGCTCTCTCTATTGAGCCTTGAAAAGGAACTTGTAAGCTTACTCAGCTTTATTGACTTGATTGAAAACTTCGCCATTTGAAAAATTCGCAAACGAATGTTTTAGGTTGAAATAATAATCATACATATTTTAAAATAATTTTTGTTATTTCAAATAGAGAAAAGAATTTGTTACCTCATGAACATTTTTTTTAAAATACGGAATAACGCGTAATACTATTCTTTACGGAGGCGCGTTCGTAAGCACTAAACAGCGTAAAACGGGATGGGACCGTCGTAACCGGAGGACTACGTGTATATAAAAATGCATATCTATGCTTTCACGCCTTTAATAAATATATATATAAAAATATTAATTCAAAGACATTGAAATCATAATTTTCCTCAAGAAAAACATCAACAAAGAAAACCCATCTTTTGATGTTTTTCTGTTGGGGGGTGGGATTCGTTCATGCTGTCGGTGTGTCCAAGCCCAAATGGCTTTATATCTTTTAAAACAGAAGACACTGCCTCTTTCATTCCAGCCTTTTTTAAAGATCTCTCTGCTGCAACTATTTCTCTTCTTTTTTTCCTAATTTGTTTTAATGTTGTTCGTGTGTTGGGACTGTTTTATTATTGCAAGTTAACTGATATTTTTTAAATAAGAATGTTCGCGTTTAACGTATTTCATTGTATTTCTTAATTTCTTTCTAGATTAAGAAATTTGTCATCTTTTGTTATCTGACATAAAATCGTACACAGTAAAATTTTAGGCTCGGGTGTCACCCCCTGATGGGTGTCACCCGGGGCGGCCCGCCCCCCGCCCCCCCTATTAACGCCACTGCCCTTTATTAAAAACTACCTGTATTTAAATCTATATCAAGAAATAACTGAACTTTATATATAAACATATTCGTGCAGATGTCAAAAACCTTCAACAAAATCAACTTTGATGGCAGCAACGTCTGCAATAAATTGTGAATAATCTAGAGACTGGACGATATCTCGTTCGATAGATATCATTAGCCCGTCTAAGACAGATTTAACATCAATAAAACAAACATTAAATATTAATCTTCATGGGCATAACGTTTCATCGAATAAAGTTTTGCAGAATGAAAAACGCTTAAAAGCGTTGATTAATTGCATTGTGAGATGAGTTCAAGGGCTAAATTGATGATTATCGACTCATTTAATAAATTTTCAGTATTGAAGAGATAATAAAAACTGAACATATCATTATCAAAATAAAACAAAATAATCTTTTGTTTAATTTTTGTTTGGCTGCTGTCGTTGCTAAGCTCTCAAAACGAAAGAATTGTATACTTTGAGAAATCAGTGAAGTTTCAGCTTTATTTCGTCAAATAATTTTATTGACGCAAAATTTCAACATCCAAACCCATGCTTAGAGTCAGTAGCGTCCTTAGGGGGTTGCATTGGGGGCGGGCCACCCCGGGTGACACCATCAGGGGGGTGACACCAAAATCTAAACTTTTATATTGTACAATTTTATGTAAAAAAAAAGAGAGATGACAAATGTTTTTCACCTAGAAAAAAATTACAAAATACAATGAAATACGTTAAACGCAAAAACTTATTTGTAACAAAATATCAGTTAACATGCAATAATAAAACAGTCCCAAAAACTATTATAAAACAAATTAGGCACACAAAAATAGAAAAGAAACAGCCACCCCAGAGAGAGAATTAATAAAAACAACCCCGTAAAAACAAAGTTTTTTACTATAAATCCCTTATCTATGAGACAGTACTTAAAGTATTGATTATGTTCCAACGCGCAAACATTTCCAGCCTGAAACTGAGTCAATTCCACCTGGTTAAAACACGAGATGTGTTCACCAATGGCTGGCGTGAAGTCAAGTGACCCTTAAAATGTAAACAATAGCGACTTCTACATATAGTTTTATATAGATAAACTAAAAATGCATTAATTTAATTACGGTATGTTCAATCGATCTGAAATTTTTATACGATGCATTGTTAGTTGACACGGGTCGATGTGCGAAATTTCAGTTCGATGGCTTCACGGGAAATGGTTCAATTTTTACTTTTGTTTTTCCGCCCGCCCAAGACAGAGAGACAGAGAGACAGAGACGGTGGTGAAGTTAATATAAGGGATTTAATAAAACAAACCCGTAAAAACAACGTTTTTGACTATAAATCCCTTATATATGAGACATAACTAACAGTATTGATTATTTTAAAACGCGACAAACATTTACAGACTGAATCGGTCTTAACTCAACTTTGCTTCATAACCCTGGGGGCGGGGGTGGGGGGTGTTGCGTTCTGGGTTCTGGATAAAAGAAGACTAAGTCTCGACTCTTGTTCACGTATGCGTCAAGCCTTTATTATTCCTCAATTTATGTACAGCATCTGATTCAGGTACATGACGTACTGCATTCAACAATGTCCACTCACTGCTACCAGTGCATACATGGACCCTCTGTCCCTAATACGCTGGACACTCGAGCCACCTCGATGTGTCACCAGCTATAACAGAGCCAACGCTCTATACTAATCTCTAGCCCTAACAAGGACTATGGACCTCCGCACTCGTCCGTCTTCATACGTCTCTCTCTCTCACACACACTATTTATTCACGACACGGCTCTCTAACTTGCATACCGGGTGAATACAATCAACATCATTATTCACAAGCGAACTCTTGTCACGCACGCCTTGAGCCGACTCACACACTGGCTCACAACAATCTCACAACAATCATTCGCAGTGATTATCATACCCTGACATATCCCCCCTCTTCCGTTAGATTCTACTTACGAGTAGAATCTCACAATACAACAAAGACAGGGCATGGAATCACTGCACATTATAAATACATTAATATAATACATCATGAATTAATATCTTTAAAAATAATTTAGTATATACAACACCGAGGAAAAGAAATCAATTTGGTCGTACTTGTATACGACTCCAATAACCCGCAAAGTCATTCGAGAAGGACAGCCGTCCTACTACCACACATGGATTACATATTCTATATATACATCAATGCAATAAAAAATAATATATACATGTGAAGTCTTAATGCATCTCATTATCAATAATAATTAATCTATATATAAATACACAATTTACAATCTTGGAAAAAACGACACAAGAAACTTTCTAGCACATAAGAACGTGTCCACATCATGTGGCATATTACGGAGCAATCACTGCTCACTTAATTACTTTTTAATAACACCTGTGTTATTAAGCTCTCTTATCCCTCCATAGGCACAATTCTAAATCTATGTATATAAATACAGCCCATCGCTCCTGCCACACAGGAACTTGGTTAATTGATAAACAAAAACTGCCCATCACTCCTGCGCACAGGACGTAGTTAATTATATAACAGAGGGAGCCTATCTCCCATGCCATACAGGTCTGACTTCACCAACCTACTACTCGTACGATATCATTATCTTTAATCTCATAGAACAACCTTCGACATCCTCCTGGTCATAGCACTACAACATATTTATTACCCAACAATTGACCATTTTTACGCTAGATTGTTTTCTATTTACCAACTGACTCTAATGGTTCCTCATATAAATTCCTTAAGATATTTATTCCAGGATTACCTCCAGCATGAGATAATGTTATAGGGATAACTACTTATCCAAACTATAGACATTTCAGCCTGATTGTATTTAACCCATTACAATCAATTATATAACAATCATGTGCATATAGTAGTCGTAATCAACATAATTCATCATAATACTCATAATCATGAACAAAATCATTATCATCATATCTCCTAATTTCATAAATATATATATATATATATATATATATAAATAATTACATCTCCTTATAATGAAATTTTGCCCGAGGTCACCCGGAGCCAAAAATTATAATAAAAAACATCAGCACGAAAATACAACCATCTCATATTTATTTACAACCATCCGTAAGTACTAACTAACATAAGTACATAATCGCTATGAAACCTTACAATCATGTTCATATAATAATAATACTGGCCCGAGGTGACTCAGACTTCAATTTCTACCCAAATTAGTCCCCATGAACAAGCAACTCTACTTGTTTTTCGACCTTCGTGACTCGGCCGAATCATAAACCTGTCCTGCGAGTCCTTGTCGGTCATGGTTTGATTTCTGCTCAGTAATTATGATTGACATTACCATATCTGTCATGATCCTATGATGTTATATCGTAGTTTGTCTGTGTCAACAACCATCTACCCGGCCGCCCTTGTCACAACTTTTACATTTTTCTTGACCTCTCAATTTCCACTTTGTCTCCCCTCTATCCCCTGGTCGCCGTAACTCGACCGAATTTTGATGTAAATACCTAACCAATCAGCTGCCATATCTGCTTATTGCCGAGATAAAAAATCTGCAATAATGTTATCTTCACCTTTAATGTATTCCACGTTGAAATCGTATTCCTGTAACATCAAAGACCACCTGGAAACTCTTGAATTTTCAAATTTAGTCGTATTCAAATATTTTAACGCTTGGTGGTCACACTGGAGCGTAAATCTTGCCCCAATTAAATAGTAGGATAATTTCTGAATTCCCCATATTATTGCCAAGCATTCCCTCTCTATTGTTGAGTATCTAGTTTCCCTGTCAAAAAGTTTACGACTAATATATTTAACCGGGTGGAGCATATTGTCTCTCTTCTGCATCAAACATGCCCCCAATCCCTTCGTTGACGCATCTGTACGAACTATAAAGGGTTCCTTAATGTCGGGCAGAACCAAAATGGGGTTATTTGTTAAATAGTTTTGGATTGTATCCAATGCTTGTTGGCATTCCTTAGTCCAACATATATTATTAGGTTTACCTTTCTTTGTAAGGTCCGTCAATGGGGCTGTTATCGTTGAAAAATACGGTATAAATTTATTGTAATACGCTATTAGGCCAACTAGTCCCCTTACTTGTCTCTTATTTTTGGGTCGTTCTATTTCCAACACTTTGTTTATATTGTTCATATCTGGTTTTAAGATGCCTGCTCCAATTCTATGTCCCAGAAATTCGATTGATTCTTTACCTATTTCTAACTTAGATGGTTTAATGGTGAACCCTGCCTTTTTCAGAATCTCTAAAACCTCTCGAGTAACTCGTATATGTGACTCCCAGTCGTCTGTGTATACACAGATATCGTCAAAATAAGTAACTACCTCTTTTACTCCTTTGAATAATTTCTTAACAATTTTATTGAACGTTGCCGGTGCGGTTGCCAATCCGAATGGCATAAAGTTATATTGATATGCCCCGTCTGGGCCTTGAAAAGCTGTGTATTCTTTGCTTTTCTCCTCAAGAGGTATTTGCCAATATCCCTTTGTTAAGTCTAGTTTCGTAAAGTATTTGGCTTTATTCATGTGTTCTAGAAGTTTATCCTGGTTAGGTATAACTTCTGCTACTTTTTTTGTAATTGCGTTCAATTTTCTATAATCCACGCAAGTCCGAATCGATCCATCTTTTTTCTTAATTAAAACTAAGGGAGAGCAATATGGTGACTGTGATTCCTCGATTATACCTAGTTCTAACATCATACTAATCTCCTCTTTTAGACTTTGAATCATATGTATAGGTATTGCATAAGGTTTTACGTTAATGGGCTTAGATTCTAATAATTCTATTTTGTGCGTACCCGCCGATGTTTTCCCTGGGATATCTGAAATGATTTCCTTGTACTCTCGCACCATATCGTCAACTTGTCTTTTCTGGGTCTCCGTTAGTTCCTTATTAATGTCAATACCTGTATTATCCTTGACGTTGATTAACGGAATTTGCTTAATGTCTTCACTATTTACATCTTTCTCTTCTTCTTCGGCTATCACTGTGGCACTGGCACCATTAATTGTCTTTTTATTTTTCTCTGCTGCCGATAAGTTCGCATCTGTGTTATCCATGTTATTTTCTACAAATTTTGTTAATCTGTTGAGGTGATAAACTATACGCTTATGTCCCTTCGCAATCTCTACATTACATTTCGATAATTTTCTCGTGACGGTGAATGGACCTTCTGAATACAGAGCGAGTTTATTTCCTTTTTTAGGTTTCAACACGAGCACTTTGTCACCAATTTGTATATCTTTCTCTCTAGCCCTTTGATCATAATATTGTTTATATTTATTTGCCTTTCCTTTCGTGATTGCCTCTGTTTTATATAACCCTGATTTTATTCTGTTTTTGAGGTCTATTATATATTCATATGTTGTTTTACCTTCCTCTGTCGTATTTTCATTTGTCAGTATTTTCCTTAAAATTGACATTGGTCCTCTCACTTTTCGCCCGAAGAGGAGTTCATAAGGAGACATTGCCGTTGTCTCGTTCGGAACTTCCCGATATGCAAACAAAATTGCCGGCAAAAATCTATCCCAATTGTTGGGTTCCTCATCTGCCACTTTTCTTAACATGCTTTTTAGGGTGCCATTTAATCTTTCCACCATCCCGTTAGACTGTGGGTGGTTAATAGAAGAGTGACTGGATTTTATGTTAAACAATTCACACACCTGTTTGTACATATCGGAGGAGAACTGGGGCCCGTTATCTGACAAGATCTCTTCAGGGAATCCCATTCTAGAGAATATTGTTAATAGGGCCTCATAAACGTCTTGTGTTGTTATATTTTTTAGCGCAATAGCTTCAGGCCAACGAGTAGCCATATCTACCAACGTAAGGATATATCTATTCTTATTATCACTTAATTGTAATGGCCCTACGATATCAATAGCAACCTTCTGAAATGGTGTTCCGATCACTTCCATTTGACCTAACTCTATGGGTTTTATGCTCCCCGGTGGACGTGCTTTTTGGCAAATAGGGCAAGACTTAATGAATTCCTTGATATCTATGCTCATACGTGGCCAGAAATACTGAGAAAAAATTATGTATTTGGTTCTTCTGACTGACATGTGTCCGGCTAATGCTGTTGTATGAGCCGTTTCTAAGACTAATCGTCGGTATGGTTTCGGAATCACCAATTTGTTTTCAACACTGTTATCTATTTTAGAAATAAATATCCTGTATAGTATATTATTGTTTATTTCAAACGTTATTATTCCTTGTTTGGTGTTTTCCACCCTCTGACTTTTAGCTTTTTGCCATAGTTTATTTAATCCACCATCCTTTGCCTGCTCCTCAGCTAAATTGATGTGTTCAAATATTTTTGGAATTGTACTAATCACAGTTTTCATTTGTGGTCCTCCCCCTTTATCTCGTTTATTCTGGGCCCTGGTAACTACGTTACCGTGATGGAATGGTGTGTCCTCGTCTGATCTAACATTTCCTAAAATCACATCTGTTACCGGATCTTCAAAAAGGGCGGACAAAAATCTACCGCAGAGATAAGGGGTTTTAATGTCTACTATAGCAGTTTCAACGTTTTTATTGTCCCATCGATAAGTTTAACTGTAAAGGTCTGATCAGTCATGTATTTTTTTGGTATTAAACTCTTTCTGCACCCTACGATTGTACAGCCGGTGTCTCTAAGAAGAGAAGCTTCCTTCCCTAACAACAAGCATTTTTCGACATTTAACCTACCCGTGGACTTTCTAAAAATATCGCTCATACTTCCCCCCATTGTGTATTGCGAAACTGCCACCCTTTTCTAGGTTTATACCCCTGCCACTGTATAGTACGGCCCTGTTTGCAATCTTTGCTTAGTCACCTATCCTGGCTGTACCATGGATACTTATTTCCATAGCTATATTTCTGGTCTGAGCTTTTATACTGATTTCCCTTCGCATTTGCAGGCATCCTATTATTGGCCCATTTCTGTCGACAGTTGGCCATTATGTGACCCCTCTGACCACAGTTAAAGCATGTACCCATTACTCGGCCCTCCGTCGAGCGACTTCTAGACTTGCCTCCATATTCACCCCTATGTTCCGCCACACCCCCTACCAGTGGCTGTGTATTGACTTTCCGACTTAATTGTCCTTGTCCTGCCGACTTTATATGGTCAATTTGTGTCAGTACGTCCTCACATTTGGGGGCATTATTCATTAGGATGCATTTAACAGCCTCTTCATTCATGTTCAATAATAACTTGTTTCTACATAATAAATCCCTCAACCCCTCAAATGTTCTCTCTGTTTTTGTACTGGCCACCCAATTGTCTAAACTTCTAACCAATTTTGAGTGAAATAATCTAAAATTATTACTCTCCGGTGCTAGACTATTCCACGCTTCCCTGTACTTCTCCCCATTAAATCCTGCATGTTGCAAAAGGAGTCGCTTGACAGTGTCATAATCATGCAGTTTTGTCCTAACGTCTTCCGTCATTAAGAATGATTGTAACTCAACCGTTAGCCTTACTTGTAGCTCTATCAGCCATTGACTTTTTGGCACTTTCGCCTGAGCCACTACATGTTCGAATGTCGCCACATATTCGTCGAGTTCTTGGGACCCGTCGAATTTTTGCAAATTTTTTAATATTTGTCGAAGGTCTTTGTTTTCTCTCGAGTGGCCTGTCATGTCCAGTTCAGTTACGTCTTTCCTTTTAATTTCTGCCAATTTCAATTCGTGCTCCCTTTCTTTCTGTTTCTGTTTCTCGTCATACTCTCTCTGTTTCTCGTCATACTCTCTCTGTTCCCTTAACCTTTCCTGTGTTTGAAAATCTTTCCATTGCTCTCTCACATATTCGTCTAGTTTCTCCCCTCTGAGTGCAAGTTTTTCCCCTTGTTTTTTAAACGACTCTAATTTCTCGTCCATGTTTATACCCTTACTATGGCTTCTAGTTTCCATTCTACTTCTACAATAACTTACAATGGTTATAGTGTCATTATAAAAGAAGAAAAGAAAAATAAATAAATAAATAATTTATCAAATTTTAACTGATTACTTGCCTGGATTTACAGAATTACATACACAATTACATGTCCATAGTATGCTAACTTAACACCGTTCTCCTGGTAGCACAATGATATTGTCCAGCAATAGTTCTCACGGATAGTCCGAGCGGATGCTTTGTTGACGGTCGTTCACCGACACACTCCGGTCTCTGGACACAAACGATGAGGCAGATGCCTAGTTGTCGGGTAACAGTTCACTGACACACTCCGATCTCTGGACACGACGATGAGGCAGATGCCTTGTTGACGGGTAATCGTTCACTGACACACTCCGGTCTCTGGACACGACGATGAGGCAGATGCCTTGTTGTCGGGTAATCGTTCACTGACACACTCCGGTCTCTGGACACGACGATGAGGCGGATGCCTTGTTGTCGGACAGCCGTTCCCCGACACACTCCTCGGGACTCTGGACACGATCGGTAAGGCGGATGCCTTGTCTGGCAGTCGTTCACTGACACACTCAGGCGAACGATAAAGTGGATGACTTGTTGCCGGGCAATCATTCACCGACACACTCAGGACTCCAACTATCCGACGGCCTGGACACTGGATGTCTCGCTGAAAAGACCGTCGACGCTGTCTCACTTAGATGCTGTGACTGGACGTACCATCCACAAGAGCCTCCAGAAAATCCCCAGACGTGACCCCACTGTTGCGTTCTGGGTTCTGGATAAAAGAAGACTAAGTCTCGACTCTTGTTCACGTATGCGTCAAGCCTTTATTATTCCTCAATTTATGTACAGCATCTGATTCAGGTACATGACGTACTGCATTCAACAATGTCCACTCACTGCTACCAGTGCATACATGGACCCTCTGTCCCTAATACGCTGGACACTCGAGCCACCTCGATGTGTCACCAGCTATAACAGAGCCAACGCTCTATACTAATCTCTAGCCCTAACAAGGACTATGGACCTCCGCACTCGTCCGTCTTCATACGTCTCTCTCTCTCACACACACTATTTATTCACGACACGGCTCTCTAGCTTGCATACCGGGTGAATACAATTAACATCATTATTCACAAGCGAACTCTTGTCACGCACGCCTTGAGCCGACTCACACACTGGCTCACAACAATCTCACAACAATCATTCGCAGTGATTCTCATACCCTGACGGGGGGGAGGGAAAAGTCTGGTCACCGATCGCTTGACCCAGCTCAGCGTGACACGTAAAATGTAAACAAAAGCACACCGGTACTTCGATGGGTCGCGTCAACGCGTCAACTCAAACTCTCACGTGGAAAAAAAACAATAACGAACCGTGAATTTGAATTACATACGTTATATAAGGATAAACTGAAAATGCATAAATTTAATTACGGTACGTTCGATCGATCTGACATTTTGATACAATGCATTGTTAGGTGAGACGAGTCCATGTGCCAAATTTCAGCTCGATCGGATCTCGGGAAATTGGTCATTTTCTACTTTTGTTTTTCCGCCCGCCCAAGACAGACAGAGAGAGAGAGAGATGACGACGGATCGACAGAGAGACAGAGAGGGCCGTGAAGTTAATATAAGGGATTTAAAAAGGCTTGAAATGAAAGACAAGTGGGCAGCGACATATAGACACCATGCAGAACCCCACTTCACTACTACCTCCACCACAGTAGTTGGGGGGAATAAGATTATTCTACAAAAACAAATCAGGTGGATTTTTTTAAAAGAGGAAAATTGTGTATAAAATGTCTTAAAGGCGGGCAAACATGGATATCTATGTTAATTTAATGTACTCTAAGAAACTTTAATTTCTAGAATTCAGGTACTTTTTAAAATATCCTTTAACACGAAATTATTGTCACACGAACACATTTCAGTCTTGTCGATTTCGTATGAAACTATTTTTCACTGATAGATCACTTGATGCGTACGTTCGGCAGCCGAAGTAAAGTTGATTTTGTACAACGCTGAATAGAAACGCACCCGCGTAACTGCAGCGACGAATTTTTAAAGTTGAAAACGTCTGGTCTGACCCTTATATAGCATATTATTGAAGATATAATCTGTTATATTCAAGTATTTGGTCTAAAATTCATAATTCCACACTTCTGCCGCAGTAAAGGTAAGCGAGTGAATCGTTTATTTAATATTGTTAAAAGAGGGAAAAATAGTGAGAATTTACTCGATTTATTTTTGAGTCAAAATGTCATGTTATACATTTTCCGGTTTAAGTAATACTTTAATCATGATTTAGTTTAATTTTGAGCGTTACAAAAGTAAGCCAAATTACACTTAAGTTTTGAGCACGTTAAAGAGCTAAAATATTTTTTTTAAATTAATAAATATTCTTTAAGTATGTCAGACAAGACTTAAACGTAAACAAAATGTCATTCAATTAATTAATAAACTATTTTTTTTTAGTTCTAAGCTTGTCTGACATATATTGGGAACATTTTCCTTCCTTAAATTGTTGTCACGTGTCATTAAAGAGCGCACGATGAAAGAGTGACAATTAAATATACACTTTTTTGTCTATAATTACTGTTCGAGGCCCCCACTAATCGGAGGCCCTCACTAATCGGAGGCCCTAGGCGGCTGCCTAGTTTGCCTATGCCTAAGGCTGGCCCTGCGCTAGGCGGCGGTCAATGGTTCCTCTTAGGTTCGTTTGTTCTTGTACAAAGAAAAAAAAAGTCGTGAGCAAAGTTGCACAGAATCCATTTTTTTGTGCAATACTACACAATTTACTGCGCAGTTATTCTAAACATCTGCGTGGCGTCGGCCAGAGAACTGCGCGGCCGCGCAACCGCGCAGCTTAAAGGGAACATTGGCGGTGGTAGTAACTTTTTAATGTATAAACTTTACATAATGACAACTTTGGAACAAGGAACACAAGGAAATGATAATGGCTAGAATTTGTTTAATTTTTTTCAGCAAGGCGCGTCAACCAACACTTGTGGGCGAGTGGTAACAATTATTACATCACCAACCATTTACAAACCAAACCCTTAGCCTTTAATTTGTAAAATTTAAATCAAGTCCATTTTCAACCATTTGTTTTGTCCAGATTTAAAAAAAAATATTTAAAAATATTAAAAAAACAAAAAACTTCATTTATTTTTTGTTATTACAGTAAATATCTTTGAATAACTTGAATATACTTAAAAAATGTGTTTTTAGACTAGGTACTTTTTAAACATGGTCGCGATAGGAGTGGAATTGCGTATCGCAAAAACTCGTTAACTTGCTGTCATTGATTCATTCAAAGAACCAAAATCTTTTATACGTTTTATGATCTTTGTTTCATGTTCAGAGGGAAAAGTTGTATCAAAATACCTTGTAGCTTGTATGAACTTTATTTTATTTCCATTTGACTGATAATTCTCAAGCATTTTCGTGCTAAAAGTATTTCACAGGGAATATTTCAAACGATTAAAAAAAAATTTGTAATGTAAACACATAAGAGTCGCAGTTTGGCCACCGTTGTTATTATAGAATATAGACGTTGCAGTCATATTTTCACGGGTACCCGAGCGCAGTTTTACTACCCGGGTAATTTCACGGTAATGTGTACCCGTTGACAGGCCTAATCGTAACACGCGTGAAGCTATTTAAAGTGTCATTAAATAAATTGCAAGCAATGAATTAGTCAAGTTGAAATTTTATTTAAAGTTGGGGGATTTTTTTATGGGACGTCACATTTCCCCCCCTCCCCCCACGTCACAAATGCTTGACCCTCCTCTACCCCCTAGGTGCTTGACGTCATTTATGGATGGCCCCTAAGGTTAGCTACCCCTGCTGATGAGTATTAAGCATCCTACCTCTTCTTTATTTATCTTTAAATAGATTCACAGCAATACTTATACTAGTTTGGGATTAACGGCTAAGTATTCGAGGAGCAAATGGTATTGTGGTTAAAATCTTATTCACTCAAAATGATGAAATTTAAACCTTTATCCGGAGATGCAAATTGTTTTCCTAACCTTATTTTTCAGTTCTAAACTAAATGACCTCTTGCAGTGTTTTTCTTCAAATCTCAACTGAACCGTTCCCGTCAACAAGATGCTATAAATAGATACAAAAATAGAACACAGTTCATAGGAAATTTTTTACAATCTGTCAATGTTCTTGGTGAGAAAGGGTTGATTAAAAGAAAATAAACAACAAAACAGCACATTAAATATTTAATTTATCTAGCATCACCATTTCCTAACTCTACTACTCTTTTTTAACCACGTTTTATTAACTCGCTTTCGTTCCTGTGGCATTGTCTGTCCACAATTTTTCAAAGCTGCCAACGTAAAATTAAACCACTTCTGATGGCCCTAGAGAGGTCAAAATTTTACCACAGATAGATCTTGGATGACAATGCATTGTATTAAAGTTTCAGATCGATAGAATGTACCGTTATTAAATTATTGAACTTTTTAGTTTATCTATATATAAGTCAATGTATTATCCGTCCGCTATTTTTGTTCACGTGCCAACTCAGTTAACCCCGTGACCTCACGTTGGGCGGCGCTTATGAGGTGTTTGGTAAAATAAATAGAGGTAAAGAAATATTTTTAAAAGGGGAGTTAAATCATTGAAGAAAATTGAATAAGAAAGCAGTCTGAATATGAATTAGTGTAGTGTTTCAATTGATAAGGGTTGGTGTTTGTCCATTTGTTTGTGTTTGTTTGTGTTGGGTCTAAAGTGCCTCACCTTCAATCAGTTAGACTTGACTATCCATAAAATATGGAAACCATGTAGGTGTTTGGTATGAAAATTAAAGATTTACAATTTAGAAGACAAAAAAGAGATCTATAAGTGAGAGAATGAGTGAACTGCATATATTAAACCTCATAAGCATCTGCCCCACGTTTTCAGTCATATTAAATCAAAGTACTTGAAGTTATAAGTTTTAAATTATTTTCTTCTTTTTATAAAAACGTGTTTTTAAAAAAAAAGTTTTACTTTCATTTATTTTCTTCTTTTTACTCCACTAATAAAAACGTGTTTTTAAAAAAAATCTTTTTTTAAATCCCTTATATTAACTTCGCGGCCGGTCATCTCATCATCTCGTGGGCGGGCAGAAAAACAAAAGTCGAAAATGACACACTTTCCGTGATCCGATCGAGCTGAAATTTGGCACACTGACCCGTCTGACCTAACAGTGCATCGTATCACAATTTCAGATCGATCGAACGTACCGTAATTAAATTAATGCATTTTTAGTTTATTCTTATATGAGGTATGTAATTCAAATTCACGGTTTGTTATTGTTTTTTTCTTCCACTTCCACGTGAGTTTGAGTTGACGCCGACCGTCGTGCCGACACCCCCTCACGTCCCACCACCATTTATTAAAGACAAGGGACATCACTCGGTGTCAGTCTGTCAATGTTTGTAGCGTTTGAAAATAATCAATACTGTTAGTTATGTCTCATATATAAGGGATTTATAGTCAAAAACTTTGTTTTTACGGGTTTGTTTTATTAAATCCCTTATATTAACTTTGCGGCCGTCTCATCATCTCATGGGCGGGCGGAAAAACAAAAGTCGAAAATGACCCATTTCCCGTGGTTCGATCGAGCTGAAATTTGGCACACTGACCCGTCGGACCTAACAATGCATCGTATCAAAATTTCCGATCGATCGAACTTACCGTAATTAAATTAATGCATTTTTAGTTTATCCTTATATGAGGTATGTAATTCAAATTCACGGTTTGTTATTGTTGTTTTCCCACGTGAAAGTTTAAGCTGACGCATTGAGGCGACCCAACGAAGCGACGGGGTGCTTTTGTTTACATTTTACGTGCCACGCTGAGCTCGTTCAAGCGAATCGGTGACCAGACTTTTCCCGCTCTCCCCCTCCCACCCACCCCTCCCCCACCCCTCCCCCCTAGGGTTATGAAGCAAACTTGAGTTAAGACAGATTCAGTCTGTAAATGTTTGAAAATAATCAATACTGTTAGTTATGTCTCATATATAAGGGATTTATATTCAAAAACTTTGTTTTTACGGGTTTGTTTTATTACCTCTATTTATTTTACCAAACACCTCAATAGCGCCCGCCCAATGGCGATGAGGTCACGGGGCGAACTCGGCACGTGAAATTGAACTACAGCACACGGATATAGATGCTTATATAGAGATAAACTAAAAATGCAATAGATTAATTGGGGTACATTCGATCGATCTGAAATTTAGAGACATTACAGTGTCATCCAAGATCTATCTGTGGTAAAATTTTGAGCTCTCTAGGATCATCAAAAGTGGTGTAATGTTACGTTGGAAAATTTTAAAAATTGCGGACAGACAGACACAACAGCAAGTTAATAAAAATGTGGTAAAATAAACAGAGGAATAAAACAAGATTTTTAAAATCCACGTTTTTATAAGTGCACTAAAAAGAAGAAAATAATTTAAAACTAATAAGTTCAAGTACTTTCATGTAATATGACTAAAAACGTTAGGCGGGCGCTTATGGGGTTTTACATATGCAGTTCACTCATTCTCTCACTTATATAGATATCTTTTTTGCCTTCTTAATTATAAATCTTAAATTTTTATACCAAACACCCGCCCCACGTTTTTAGTCATATTATATTCTTTGACTAGAAGAAGCTATGTATTCTTGTTTAAATTAAATGTTGTTTTTTAAAATTAGAAAATGGTTCCTTCAATTAAAAATGTGATTCTCTACAAAAGTTCAACAAAAATATGCAGCATTTGAACTAGTTTTAGTCAAAAAAGAATTTTACAATTATCTTTACTTGAAAATAAGAAAAATAAGATTTCATATTTTAAAATATACATATAGATCTAATGGAGATAGATACTTTATAACTCATTTCGAGGCTACGTAACGCGAAAAGCCTGCAAAGATTTCGGCGTCTCGCAATAACAGATAGATTGAAACGATTTATGTCTCATTAATACCCAAGTAGAATATAATGATCTATGTTTCCCTTTGGCGGATTAAGGGGGGGGGCTGAACTGGCTAAAGCCAAGGGCCCCCGATGACTTAGGGCCCCCAAACTTAGCATATTTTATAATAAATGTGGACAAATGTATACATGAATTGCTGAAAATATGATAAATTAATAAAATCTCATCTATTAAAATGATCTCTTTTCCCACACGATAGTCTTAGCAGTCAAAAAAACCTGATTTGAGAGGCTCAATAACAGAAATTATTAAAGAATATTATATATATATTTTAAATTGTCAACCCTAAATGAACTCTCGTGGCCGAATGTGAAGTACAAAGGCTTATGGTGCAAGCGGTGGCGGGTTCGATCCCCGTGTGGGGGGTGAATTTTTTTTTCATGTGTTTTTTAATTTTATAAATTGTCTTTTACACTAAATTTTAGGATACCGGCAAAAAGTTATTTCTTCGAATTCTGTTTTTTCATGAATAATCATTTTGGATGAATATTTACAAGTTACAGTCTTATATTAGCTGCTAGCAATCATTTTATCTAAAGGTACACTGGCTGGATAGGGCCCCAGTTTGAATTGCAGCCAGGGGCCCCGTGCAGTCTTAATCCACCCCTGATGTTTCCCATTAATGCACGGATAAAATGTAGTGATTTATGTCTCCCATTTATACCCGGATATACAGAGTCATATAATCCTAGTCTATCGTCAACAAGATGTAAATGCGAAATTCTCTGGTAAACATCGCGGGAGTAATGTATGAAATGAAAATATACTTGTTGATCAGGAAAAACAAGTCTTTAGTCATACAGAATAGTTGTGAACGCTCAAGTTGGGCTTCAGTTTTCTTCATGCTGGCTGGCAAATTACGCCACAAGGACGAAGCTGGTAAAATTTTAAACCATTTAAACTTTTGCTACTGAACTTTTCTTTGAAACATTAAATTGGAATTTACCATATATATATCAATATTAAAACCAATTTATTTAGTAAAAGTAAAAGTATATTTATTTATTGAAATATTTGATAGTATCTTCATTAATTTAAAATAAAAATTATCGAGCTTTAATATTAACACACAATTTTTCTTGATATTAATACTTCCGAGATATGATTGTTAAACACCAAAAAGCAATGTACTTACATTGTTCAAATTACTTATAATAAACTTAGCTTATGTGCACCATGTCATATCTTGTAGTTAGGATATGAAGGTTTTAAATTGAATGCATTTATAAATAGTATATATGTATTACTATTTTTATGTGAAACGTCTACTCAGCTGCTTGTTGGGGTACTGCTCTATATGAATTATTTCATTATTATCATTATTATTACTCACTACTATTATGTATTTTCATGTTTGTGTTATTTATATTCTAGGGGACTGAGCCACCAAGGCACATTAATGCTCAAACTTTCTCGAATATCTCACATATGTTGTTTTTCCTTCATAATTGAATTTTTTAAAAGACACTTAGACAACAAATCAAAACAAACAATACGCTGACCACCAATCTCTTTGCTTCAACAATTCTAAAATTCTTAAGTAATTGTTCACAATAAATATTTATTTCTCAACTGTTATAAAAATATGAATTAGTCAAATGATTCAATATTTTACATTAAAAATGTCAACAATATTTCACAATTGATGCGCCAATGTGAGTCTGTCAGACAGTGCGTCAGTGCGCTCAATAAGGGGTAACTCTCGATAAAAAAATTTGAAAATTAAGACGTAAAACAGTGAACATTTTGGTGTCGAGATTAACAGAGCGTATTTCTCTCCATAAAATATTGTCATGTGGCGTCATTATTTTGAGGTTATATTAATTTGTGAAAAAGGAACAATATAAATAGAGGTAAAAAAAAAGATTTTTAAAAACCACGTTTTTAGAAGCGGACTAAAAAGAAGAAAATAATATAAAACTTGTAAGTCCAAATACTTGCATCTCTTATAACTAAAAACGTGGGGCGGGCGCTTATGAGGTTTAACATATGCGGTTCACTCATTCTCTCACTTATAGATCTCTCTTTAGCCTTCTAAATTTGAAATCTTTAATTTTTATACCAAACACCCACCCCACGTTTTTAGTCATATTAAATCAAAGTACTTGAACTTACAAGTTTTAAATTATTTTCTTCTTTTTAGTCCGCTTCTAAAAACGTGGTTTTTTAAAATCTTTTTTTACTTCTATTTATTTTATTCTTTTTAGTCCACTTATAACAACCTGGTTTTTTAAAATATTTTTTTACCTCTATTTATTTTACCAAACACCTCACAAGCGCCCGCCCAACGTTTTAAAAACATTGTGATGTGGTCACGGGGCGAACTCACGGATGTCAACAAAAGCCGACGGTACAGATGCTTTTATATAGACTATAGATAAACTTAAAAGTTCAATAATTTAATAACGGTACATTTGATCGATCTGAAATTTTGACACAATGCATTGTCATCCAAGATCTATCTGTGGTAAAATTTTCAGATCTCTAGGACCATCCGAAGTGGTTCAATTTTACGTTGGCAGATTTCAAAAAATCCGGAACAAACAATGCTCAACGAAAGCGAGTTAATAAAAACGTAGTAATAAAAAGAGCAGTGGTTTACTTAATGTGATACATTAATTTTATATGTGTACAAGTCGGATGTTATGAAGAATTGTACGTTGTATTATGATCATAACGAATTCCGTTAAGCAGCAAAGAAGAATTAAAATTTAAAGAGTTTTTCTTCTCTCTCTCTCTCTAACATACACATACATCGGCGCACACATTAATGTACATATCTAAACGACCAAAAACAGGGCATAAATATGGAATATGGATGCACATAAGTCTATAATAAACGAAATTTGAATTGCAAATCTTAAGTAGAACTTCATTCAGAATCGAGACTAGATGTGACTTTAAAATCAACCAAACCAATTCGAAAATCTTGCACATTCCCAGATTCAGAGACAGCATAGAAAACTTTAGATTAAGGAAATCCAAAGAGAAAGATCAAAAGAGGAACTAAAAAAAGAACAACAATGTTGATTGGTATCAATTTCTCCCTTATGGTTTATATCTTATTTTGGATAAAAACTGAAACGTCAGGTAAGATTTTTATGTCACAAAATCAAGTAGTTTTCTTTAAAATTTAGACGTTAAATTATGCTTTCCAGTAAACCTGATAACTACCAAAAAATTAAATTGAACGACCTAATAGAGAGTAAACCATACTATTACCTTTCACCGTCATTAACATTTATCAAATTGAACAAAAACTTATAGTTTAATAGAAATAAAACTAAATATTAATTAACATAATTAAATGCTTGTGCTAAAGCAGGGGTCGGGAAACTTTTTGTCTGAGAGAGCCATAAACACCACATATTTCGATACGTAATTCTGTGTGAGCCATACATGTTTCTTACAACTAAAAATTCAAGTAAATGTGTGCATTTTGTGTAATTTCAACACTAAAAGCACAATAATTATGCTCTGCAATCTTTTTAATAACACTGTCATGCTGTTGCTAAAATAATCAATAATGAGTATTACTTACCATCAATGCGACTTATTTTGCTGCATGGATTTACTTATGGCTTTGTAGTCTGGTTGATACGTGGTGAGTTTAGGCTTCATGCAGGCGTTGAGACTTCCATCCAGTGGCGTAGCGAGGGGGGCAGGGGGGAAATATGTCCCCGGGCGCTACATTATGGGGCGCCAAAATGAGTAATAAAACTCATTACTTAATTTTATTTTGATGTAAACTATTGTATCCCAAATATGTTTGCAAGATTGAATTTTGGAGCTCCGAAAATATCTTCATTACAAACCAGTTGGCAACCATGATTTAGGCGCCCCCTTTGAGCGTTAAGGGGCGCCACTCTACTCATAAATAAATGACACATCCACAATGAAGAATTGCTGATGGCTTAAAAAACAACAACTGTGAGTTGCTGGGAGTGAGACTAGGGGAGCAGTAAGAGGCAAAGGTGATTCTATTCATAGAACAGACGGAGACGACACTAGAAGCAACCAAAATGACCAAGACAAGAAAAAGGAGTGGCTTAAAGCAGTGGTTCTCAACCTGTGGTCTGTGCGGAGCACTAGTGGTTCGCGAAGATGTGCCCGGTGGTCCGCGAGCAAAGCATAAAACTTACGCACTGTATGATTCATCAAGAAAGACTAGCAAGTAAAACGCAGACTTAAAAGATATTTTTGATCTGGCCTAAATAGTTTTTAAATTTTATTAGGGCTCGCCCATCATATTCTGTCTTTTAGATGTCTTATGTTCGAATATGAATCTTGAACATTAACAGTTACTGATGTAAACTGAAGTTCGCTGCTTATCAGACTGTTTGAATAACGTGATGACGTAAGAGAGTTTCTTGTAGAAAAATACTCTAAGTTGGTTGATCATTTGAACCATAGCTTATGCGTTGCTGTTCTGGCTTATTTGGCTGAAATTTTTGAAGAACTCAATAAACTTAATTCAACTCGGCAAGGAAAGCATACACATTTAATTACTCTCAGTGACAAAGTGTCTGCTTTTACGAAAAATCTTGATCTTTGGAAAAGAAGATTATTTCAAGGTATCTTTGAGATGTTTGATCAATTGTACGAAACCACCGAGAAACCAGAAAATGCTGAAATAAATAAACAAACTGTTGATACATTTGATTCCTGGTCATATTCAATCAATGCAGAACTAATTTAAATTCTATTGTGATTTCTAACTTTCAGTGGTTTTTCGTGGGTGTCCAGACCTAATCTCGCACACATTCACTCATCAAATAAAAAAAGGACCAACATCGTAATTAAACCAATTCATTGTACTGATTAGCGATACCACTTTGATTATGTTGCATCAGAAAGTGGGCTTAATGAAATTTTGAGTACCCTTAACTGTCTCAGCTAGCTTTTAAAATACGTTTACCCTTTGCAACTTTGTGAAAGTGAATTTTCTGCATTGCTTACAATAAAAACAAAACATCGTTCGTACTAAATAAACTAATATGGCAGTCTTGTTAATACAAACTACTGTTTATGACTTAAAGTTTTTTTTTATTGTAAGCAAGTAGAATTAAATAAAAATACTATGAGACTAATATAAATGACATTTGTTCGTTACAAAAGAAAGCCATTACAATATTGTATTTTGGAGCACGCAAATCGTAGCATATTAGTATAGTTTTACTAACTAACATGTGTATTACTTATAGCTAGCTATATACACAGTATAATTATATTTAACTTTCCAGCATGGCAGTAACACGGTTTTTAGTAGTGGTCCGTAGATAAGACACACATTTTTCAAGTGGTTATTGAATCTCAAACGGTTGAGAGCAACTTGCTTACAGAATGGTTAATTCGCGTCTCTTTGCTGCATGCTGTGACTCTTTAAAAAATTACTTCCCCAATCCCTCTGTGGAGGGAGTAAAGTGGGGGAGAGGAGGGAATGTCTCTCCTCTCACGGGCTTCCGTCGGTATGTCAAAGCAAGTTGGATTCCTTTCATATGAAACAGCAGAAACCGCCTCTCTTGCTTGTCTCTCGGTGATCAAACTTGTTGCTCAATATGATCCACTATTAGAAAAACACCTACAACATGCCCGAGATAATCCAGGTTCAGTATGTTATTTATCACCTGAACTCCAAAATGAATTTATCCACCTACTTACATCGACTGTAAGGAATCAGTTGTTGAGTGAAATCAGAAAAAACAAGTACTACGGTATCTTACTTGACTCAAAATTTGATCTAGGACACCGGGAACAGTTTTCTCAAGTCATCAGATTTGTGGATGTTGATTTTCAAACTAAAAAGTAACCATCATGAATCATTTTTATGGTTTGTACAGATACATTCCAAAGACGCAACAAATCTGCTTGAAAGAGTTAGAAAAACTGGAATCTAATAGCATACCACTAACGGACTGTCGGTCACAATGTTATGACAATGTTGCTTTAATTACTGGGCATATATCCGGCCTTCAACAGCGAATATGTGCCAGAATCACAGAGCATTATGCATCAACTATGACAACCACAGCTTAAACTTATCAAGAGTACACTCAGATAAACAGGATCCAGTTACTATCACGTTTTTTTTGGAACAGTTGAAAGTATAAATTTTTGTTTTCTCTCGTTCAACAACTTGTTGGGAAGAATTAAAAAGAGTTGTGCCGATCACAATGAAGAGGGAGTCTGAAACACGTTGGAGTGCACGATCAGAAGCTGTTAAAGCTATTTATGAGGACTAGATGAACTTGTAGGGCTGTTGGAAAAATTATTAGAACATACAAATATGACGCCTGACACTAGATGTTATGCAGAAGCTTTGCTGGTAGGTATATTAAACTTTAACTTCCTATTTTTTTACATTTCTGGTACATCATACTTAGGAAAATTGATTGTGTCCAGAAACGGTTGCAGAATCTTATAGTGAATTTCAAGGAAGCAGCATCTGATCTTGAATCGCTTGAGTCAGAAATTGTCAACATTCGTGATAATTTGAGCCAGGTTACTGTAGACAATGGAAAAGAATATACAACTTTGGGAATCGAGGTTGACAGAAGGATTAGACGACATCGGAGGATGCCTGAAGAATTAACAAGAGATGGAGGACTTTCTGCAGAAGAAGAAATTTCACATGATATGAAGAGCGTAATTGATAGACTCCAAAAAAGAGGTATCTATACGGTTTTTACGTCTAAAAAACTTAACAATAAATTTGGATTTTTAGTAGACGTGAAAACTCTTCTTGCTGAGACAAAAGTCGATACACTTCGTTAAAATTGCTTAGATTTTGCTAATTACTACGACACTGGCGTCAACAGTCACGAATTGTGCACAGGAACCGGTGACTGCAAAATGCTGCTCAGTAACCGGGCTGAAGTTCTACCGGAAACTCCTTTGGATCTTCTTGGTTTTATTGTTTCATATGGAGATTACGTATTTCCGACTCTGCGCATTTCAATTCAAATACTTCTAACATTTGCTGTTTCAACTGAAACTGTGAGCGGTCCCTCAGCAAACTGAAGCTTATTTTGTCTTATTTACGTGCTTCAATGGGACAAGATCGTATGATTGATCTTGCACTCCTTAACATCGAAAGAGAAACACTTGAGAATATTAATTTTGACAACTTGATTGACGAGTTTGCGACATTCAAATCAAGGAGGATCAATTTTTTGTCTATTCGAGTCATGTATAATTAGTAGAGCATTTAAAAAAAAATGTTTATAACAGTATAGAGAAATATTAGTCTGTTCATTAAAATACCAAATGCTTCGAAAATGAACCATATAAACCGTAAAATTTCAAATTTAATTAATTTTTTTTTGGGGGGGGAGGGGGGCTCAGTGAGCCCCCAGAATCTTTCGGTCCGACAAGGGGTGCAGATTTTGTGTCATGTCCCCGGGCGCACATGACCCTAGCTACGCCACTGCTTCCATCCGTTAAACGTAATCGGTGGTTGGTCTTGATGTTCTTTAGATGTGAGAAAGACTGCTCCCATGCATACGTAGAGCCAAACATTGTCAGTACTGCAATACTCACACGCTGAAGTGTGTTGTATGTGACGGGTAGCGCGTTCCATGTTTTGACAATCCGCTGGTCTGCGTGTTGAAGTTTTTTCATTTCTGTCAATTTATGTTGGCTCGCCAACTCTGCTTGCTGTCGTGCAAGTCTTTCCAAATCTTCATTCAGTGACTTGAACTTATTTATCCACATGTCTGAGGCCTTCAGGTCAGCAGCTTGGAGCTCAAAATCTCTGACGGAGACTCCGGGGATGCAACTCAGGTCAGTGCTCTGTCCATTGCACACTCGTGTGGATGGGTGAACAACTTAAAAAGACGGGTGTGCTCACGAAATTCTCCAAAGCGCGCTTTAAATGACTGCAGGAGATTGGACGTGAAGCCTGCTAGCTGCTGAATATTAAGATTTTGAGCATGGTCACTTGATGTGCACGTATCTTAGAATTCTCCCAGTTTTTCAAAGTGTAATAAACGACCTGTTTCAATGTCAACGATGAAGATTTCTAGCTTGTTTTCAAATGCAAACACTGATTGTTGCAGGGACAAGATTGTATTTCCAACGCCTCGCATTTTCACATTGAGCTGATTTAGATGTTCAGTCATTTCTACGAGATAATAAAACTTCAGGAGCCATTCAGTGTCAGTTAACTCGGGATGCTCGACATTATTCATTTCACGAAAAGTCCTAATTTCGCTCAAACAAGCCGCAAATCGGCTGAGCACTTTCCCCCTTGACAACCAACGCACGTTTGCTGTGCAGAAGCAGACCAGGATAATTATTTCCCAACCTCATCAAGCAGTGTTTTAGTGGTCGGGCAATAATAAAGTTGACTACTCGAACCACCAGCGACATCACCTCACCCAAACTGCTCGCCACACATCTGAGCACAAAGCGCCTCCTGATGTAGGATGCAATGAAAGCTTAGGATGCGTCTGTTTTCATGCTCACATAGAAAAGCGACAAATCCTCTGTTTTCCCGACCATGCACGGAGCACTATCAGTGCACACCGAAACAAGTTTATCCATCGGTAGATTTTTTTCTTTAGAGAACTGAGTGAAGGACTCGAATAAATCCTGCCCTCTTGTTGTGCCCTTCATAGACAAAACAGCAAGACTCTCCTCGTGTAATGTTTCACCGACAACATACCTTGCAACCACGCTAAACTGGGATAAATTACTTATGTCTGTTGACTCATCCAAAGCGAGAGAGAAAATCGGTGCCGCATTTATGTCCTTCACTTGCATTTCCTCAATGTATTTTGACATCATGATGCTACGATCGTGAACAGTTCTTGCCGACAGAGACATTTCTTTTATCCGTTTAATTATTTTTACTTATTAGAAAACACATTGAAAAGTACATTGTAACATCAAGCATGAATGATTTCGGCATACACCTCATCTGTGAATGGCTTTCCGTTTCTTACAATTATAGCTAAAGCGCCAGCAAAGCTAGCCGAATTCCATTTCACCTTTTTGGGCCCAAACACGGGTTTGCTGTTGACAAGCTTGCACTCTTGATAGCAATTCTTGACATGCTTTCTTTCTGCTGTCTCTCTCAGGATATTTCAATGCAAATGTAGAATGGCGTGTTTCGAAGTGTCGCTTTACATTTGACCGTTTCATAGACGTAATTTTATCACTGCATATTGAACACACCGCAGAAACCCGTTCTCTCCATAAAGGCTAAACTTCCTCCGTCCATTTCATGCTGAAAAGTACGATACTCATCGTCTTTCTTTCTTTTAGCCATCTTGTCAAAAAGGTTTCTAAAATTAGTTAGCTTAGAACGCGATTTAAACGAAAGTTTACTTTCTTATCCGACTACAATAATTTGTGCGGACCCTTTTTACACATGCACACATCGTCCGCTATTTTCGAAAGCAATATACACCAAACCCCAATTGAACAATGTATTTTTGCCACTTTTCCACAGAAATCACTGATATCACTTTCGATCCCGAATTCCAAAATCTCTCTCCCTTAAATTGCAATCTAACTCCTAAGGTTACTAACCCCTGACCTTGATTATTTCAAGCATTCTATCACGTATGGCTCTCCTCATTACTATTCGGATATAATTGATTTGGTCAATCAACATGCGACCTCCAAAAATGTTGCCCACTTCGAAAACTTTCAATAATACTTTACATCACGTAAGCCATAAAAATAGAAAATATAGTAAGGTTATTGACTTATGACGAGGTGGGGTTTTTTTTTCCATCTTTTTTATATTCAATTAATTTTCTTTCTTTTTTTTGGAAAAAGATTTTTTCCAAATAATTATTTAGATCAAAGTAGTCTGAAGAAACATTTTTTCTGTATAATGAACATTTTTCTGCGAGCCAAATGCAGCCATCAAAAGAGCCATATATGGCTTGCGAGCCATGGTTCCCGACCCCTGTGCTAAAGCAAAAGTAAAAAAGAAAATAACAAAGACATTTAATTTTTTTTTAAATTCAGTTATCTAATTTTACTATATTTTATTTCAAGAATGTTTCTTTGTTAGCTAAATAAAGAACGGATACTTTTACTGTTACAAACCATCTCTGATGTTTAAGACTAGATAAATGTTATGTCGCTTAACTATTAAATATTTATAAATTTCTGCGTTTTAGTTTTAATTTTAAAAAATACTCAAGTCACTAACACTAGTTACTTATTTATAGCTTGTGACAAGGGATGGTTCGGTAAAATGTGTCAGTACCAGTGCCACTGTACCAACAACAATTGTGGTGTCGATGGGGAGTGCAAACCAGGATCCTCTTGTGATCGTGAATGGTTCGGTCCTGCCTGCCAATATCGTAAGATTATTATAATGTTTAATAATTAATGTATGGCATTAGTAACTTTGCATTTTAAGCATTTATTTTAAGAGATAAGCTGATATATGTTTTCTCCGGAAATAATCCGATTCATAATTATTGTCTCAAGAAATGATTGCCATTGCCAATGTTTGAATATCATAGTATATATATTCTATCAACATTAGGAAATTCAAGCAAATAAAATTATATAGTGAAGCAAAAATATTTCCTATTTTTAAGACAAAAGTTTAGTTTCGCTTTATTTAAGTGAGCCATTGCTTTGTTTCAGAGGATCTGTTTTCACTATCTGACTTAGTTATAACACCGAATACCGATGTCCTCAGAGATAATGATGAATCCACATGCTGGCAATATCCAGACGACACACTCACTATCACATTTGGCACTGAGTTTTCAATTACATGGATTCGAGTTCAACTAAGAATGTCTGGTTTGTATCAATAAAGAAATATATTAGGCTTTTAACTTTACCCATGAGTCTTTCCAATCAATAGTTCTTCTTAATGACACCATATTTTCTATACCCCTTTTTTCCTTATCTGTTCCTCCTCCGTCCATTTTTCCCAAATAATCACATTCTTTCGTCTTATGTCTATCTTTATCAAAACCCAGTGATCTAATTAAAAGCTACGTTTGCTCACCGACAATTCACTCAATCTATCTCTGTTCCTAACCTAATTAGTCTCATTCATCACCCCTTCTCAATTTTTATTCTCTGATTCAACTTATCATTCCAACCAGTTAATATATATATCTATCCATCGATCCATCGATCCATCCATCCATCCATCCATCTATCCATCCTATCCTATCCTATCCTATCCATCTATCCATCTATCGGTCTATCTGTCTATCTATCTGTCTGTCTGTCTGTCTATCTGTCACAGCGCTGAGACCCACTATATAGCCAGGTTCGATAAGGCTCTCAACAATTTCTATATTTTATAACAATGGCTCTCAGTTACTACGGGTAAGGCAACCCTTGATCTATATATTTAGTTCGCCAGAAACTAGAACAAGCAAGACGCGAGCAAGCAACCATGATCATCATTGGTTCGAGACATGCGCACTGCGGTTGATTGAACCACGTTCACTCGCGTTGTTCTGATTACTTCGTACTGCTGTTTGTGTCAGTTCATTTCCCCCTTTCTTCGAACTATCTATGAGCCTTTCTTTGCCGCGGTCGGAATTAGTCTATATATATATATATATATATATATTATATTTATGTATATAATTCTCTTCGTCGCCCAACCATGTGGGACACCACCATGCAAGTATGTGCAAACTAGCATGACAATTGACCCTCGCTGGGGTCGACCAATGTCTCAAGATATAATTCTCTACGTCGCCAAACCATGCGGGACACCACGCACGCACGCCGACTTTCTAACGCTCCTCCCACCCCCATCACCACATCGAGTATGTGCAAACGAGCATGACGAATGACCCTCGCTGGGGTCGACCAACGTCTCGAGACCAACAATTGTCCTTCCGTTCACTTGCATTGTTTCTTCACAGAATAACGTGAGATTCGCAGTGTACTGGTTATAACGTCCGTCTTATACGCGTGGGGTCCGGGGTTCAAGCCCCAGCGAAAACATTTTTTATTTAATTTATAAAAATGTCTGTTTGTGCCCGTTCTTTTAACCCTTTATTGCCAACATGGCTGACTCTCGCTAGGGTCGGTCAATAACAGTTTATGGTTGGCAAGCTAATGTGGTAAAGGGTGGTGGGCAGGTAGATAACCTGCGAATGTCTCAAAATAAACAATGAGTCGGCATTCCCCCCCCCCAAACCGACGTTCACTTGCGTTGTTTTGATTTCTTCGTGCTGTAATTTGTGTCTGTTCTTTCTCCACTTTCTTTGCACTCTCCCTGAGCAAGTCTGCTGCGTATGCTACGCCCTGCGGGGCGTCTAGTTGTAAATATTACTTAAACGCCACAGTAAACAAAAGTGTAATTCATGTCGTGTAATACACAAAATTTTCTATGCAATAATGGTCAATGTTAATAAAATCTTGTCTTAATGTTTATGAGTGTGAAAGGCAAAGGTTGTTGAGAAGAATAAATAACGAAAATGAAGGTGGGTAAGAGTAAGAGACTTTTGGAAGAAAATATAACATGTCCCAAATAGTTATTCATCAGGCTCTGCTTAACGATTCAGAGTATGTGAATTTTCTCAAACAAAGATTAACTTAAACAAGAAGTAAGAGATATTGAATAAGAAGCAAAAAATCACCTAAAGGATTTATTTTTATTTAATATATTTTAAAAAATTCTTTATATTAACTCGTGGTGTCTGCATGCTTACTTGAGGCAGGCGGGCGGTGCCGAAAAAACTTAGGATCGATTTTTAACACACTTCCTCTTAAGCTAGGGAGATACAATTTTGCAGACAGACTCGTGCCGATGATACAAATGATGTATCAAAATTTCAGATCGATCGAATGTATAGTAATTAAATTCGTGAATTTTTAGATTATCTTTATTTATCTCTATGTAACATGTTAACTTTATTGCTATAGTGTCGTGGTGCTTATTACATTGAACAACCTTTCCTGTCGTGCAATAAGGTGCGAATTATATTGACAATACTTTTTAAAAACATATTCCCGATCGGTGCGCATTATATTAAACATGTTTTATTAGACATAAGTACAATTTTGTATTATTGGATTGTCTAAAGCTGCGTATAATAATGAGAATTCTTTTAGTTATGACTCCGATATAAAGGATATATAGTAAAAAAACCTTGTTTTTTACGTGTTTTTAAAAAAAAATATTTTATTTTATTATCTGATGGAGTATCATTCTTTTGTGATTTATTGGAATATTAACAGATACCATGATAAAATTTTATATAAAAAAATATTGATTTTTTTAAAATTATCATTTTCAGAAATGTCACGTAACATAAAATTGACTTTAGTTAGTAGCAATGATGTGATGTACACGTGCTCTAAGACATCCTTACTAGAAAACGGAACATTTGATATCTTCTGTGACGCTAAAACGATGGCTGGTCGTTTAATGGTATCAGGAGCGGATGTCATAAATCTTTGCTCTCTTTATATTAGTGGAGGTAATGCTTGGTTTACTCTTTTTAATGTAGCCTATTATTGTTAACTAGTGTATCACCCTTCAAAAATGACGGAAGTTTTCAAAATAAATACACATCAGATTAAAAAATAACGTAGTACAGAACTTTCATTTATTTTATTTATTTTTATTTGATTAATTTATTATCATATTGAACTATTTTATGCGGAACGTTCGAAAAGTGTTATTTTTGGTGCATTAATTTGGTGCGCTGCTTATAAAACGAAATCGATCGCAGCGCCACCTAACAGCATTACATTAAATTACGTCCATACAGACAACGGGAATTATGTATATTGATTATTACAATTTTATGTCTGGTTCATTTTTTTATGTATCTTTTTTTAACGTTTTAGCAAACCTAATTTATTTAATTTGTTGTTTACATATATTTCTAAAATGAAAGGACAATTTGAGATATTTCTAAATGATGTTGATATATTGTATCAGTTTAAGATGCCTATTTTTAATTTTCTTTTTTAGGACGCAATGTAGCATTAAGGCAATCTGCACTTCAATCAAGCATATACAAGAATAAAGGAATCACATTCGATGCCAGTCTTGCCTTAGATGGAAAAAGACAGTCAGATTTTAATTCTAGTAGTTGTGCCCACACCGATCTGCTAGACCCTTCACCTAATTGGAATGTTACTTTATCTAAAACTCATCTTGTAAATAGATATGTTATTTACAACAGTAATGAAGGTAATTTAAATGTTTTTTTAAATAAAGAATATATTTTTAAAGCTTAGTTCTTACTTAATCAATGTGTTTCTTGTCATTATTGTTGTTGTTTTATATCAATTCTGTTTAATATTGCACTTTAAGGATGTAGTTAACTCAAAAATAAATATACAAAGTACAGCAATAGATTGCGTTTTTCAGATCAAGATCTACTTCAAAATTTCATCCTTTCAAGTTTCAACTCAGATGATATTGTTGTTGACAACTATATTGTACCGAAGATAGCGCAAGCAATCTATTATGGAACATCTGTTTCGCTAAATGTTTCATTTATTAAAATACATACGCATGAAAATAACAAAGTTCTCAGATTATGTGAAGTTGAAATGTACGGGGGTAAGTCATAAATATTTCTTCAATGTAGTGAATGTCTAATGAGATGTAAATGGCCGCATACAATTTCCATTGTAAATGTCTAGTAAATATTTAGGAAAAAAAAAGATATATACATTTTATTATTGTTTATTTAAAATTGTCCTATTCATTTTGCATATATATATATATATATATATATATATATATATATATATATATATATATATATATATTATATATATATATATATATATATATATATATATATATATACTCATATGGTGGTCGGACACTTCGACCCCGGTAGAATCGACCTCGGACGGTTCGACCCTGCCAGTTCGACCACATGACGTTTCGACCCCAGGACGTTTCAACCCCGGTCGGTTCAACCACGGACGGTTCGATCACGGATGATTCGACCCCGGGCGATTCGACCCCGGACAGTTCGACCACAGGACGTTTCAACCCCAGGACGCTTCGACCCCGGACATTTTGACCCCTTCGTATCTAGGCTACACCGTAGAAATTGTTATTATTTTTTTAATAATATAATCTTAAAAATGTATTATTTTTAAAATTAATTTTGGTATAAAAATAATTTAACTTAATATAATATATTTATCCAATAAATTATTTATAAAAATTAAATACAGTTTGAAATCGTTATTTCAACCATCCACACGGACAACCAGTCAACATTCAACGCGAATTCAGGATTACATGCGCCATTCCTCTGAGGTAGAAAGTCCTTCCAAACCTATCCAACTTCACCCCACCTCGACCGATGTAATCGGGCATTTAAAAGGCAATGTAGTCAGATAGTTCTTTAAAAGATGCCTACATTCTCTCTGCCCCCACTCACTATTTACCTACCCCATAACCCTCGCCGGCACACGGTGTGCTGTAGTGGTCACTGAGTTTAGCCTTCGTAACGTGTCATTATGAAACCCCTGGACAAAATGTAAACACAAATGGCGTAACGTTCAGTCAGGCTGCCCTGGGCCCAGCAATTTGATCGTTATTGTCTGCTAGGTGGTGGTATTAACTATTGAAAGTTATTACATTTAAATACTGACAACTTTTTACGTCTTATTAAAATCAGTATTTCTGTGAGGAAGGTCTTCACGTGTTAAGGAACACAAGAAACAGAAGTGCATGTATGGGCGCGGGTTTGTAATGGCTTCAGCACCTGCGAAGTGCGTACTTTCATTTATTTTTGTTATGACCGTGAAAATCTTTGAGCAACTTAAATATATACATTTTAAAAACCCAATAATAAATAAGGTCCTTTTTAAGTGTGTTTGGGATAGGAGTGGAGATTCTGTTTTTAATTTTTAATGGATAATATACCAAAAACTAATTTCTTCTTATCTTATCTATACAGATGCTCCTTCTATGCAGACGATAATTGCGTCCACAGACCATGACAGATGATCTGTTGGCAAGTGATGCAGCGTTCACAGACCCCGGCTTTGTGGGTTCCACGCATTATCCAGCCGCCTAACTAGTGTTAGGTACCCATTCGAAGCTGGGTGACTCAGGGACGCCCTAGGCCCCGCGAACAAACCCTTGCCTTCACACGGATTCAAACCGTGACCATCGGTACGCCAGTTGAGTGCGCTGCCACTCGACCACCGCGTCTATTTAAAAAAAATTAGAATAAATAAAAACATTTCACGGTAAAGAAACAAAAAGTTCGAACCGTCCGTGGTCGAACCGTCCGGGGTCGAAACGTCCTGTGGTCGAACTGGCAGGGTTGAACCGCTAGTTTTATTATATACTAGCAGACCCGTCGTGCGTTGCAACGATCCCATTAAAAATGAATAAATTGAAAGAAACCAATGATTGGTATGTTTTAAAAGAATCATGCCATAAACCTTCGGGGAAGTGAGCAAAAAAAAGTCCAAGTTTAATAGCAAACTGATAAATAAATTAATAATTAAAAAGCTTACAATAGGAAAAACGATATTATGGGGCCCAGCCAAAAAATGAGTGATAATTTAATTTTTTTATTGCCATTTTACTCAAGCTAAATTTCTCAATATCGTGTAAAATTGAATGGGGAATTCAGTGTCCTATAGTAAAAAAATATAGACCATTGAGTTTTTATATACTAAGATGGGTCAAGACCCGTTAACTTTCTCAGAATTTTACGCTAATAATAATTTTTATACAGCTAATATAAGGAAAAAAACGAAATTTAGGGGCCCCTGGGCCCATTCAGTGAAAGATCTCAATTTAAAAAATGCTGTTCATTTTAATTCAGTTTCCTCATAGATATATTCCTTAAGATCGTGACAAATTAAAATGGGGAAAACTATCTTAAACATATACGAAGAAAAGACATTTGGGGCCCCAGGCCCCGAAGGAATGTAAATTTGAATTTCTGTGCCCTATAGTATTTTAATATGGGCTACCAAGTTTTAGTATACACATTTTGGTTAAGATCCATTCGTTTACTCGGTAGCTAACGCATAAACTAATTTTTATATACCTCATATAAGCAAAAAACGACATTATGGGCCCCAAGGTCTAATTATCGCAAGAATTAAATTGCGAAAGACATGTTAATTTGAATAAATTTCAAAATACATACATTTATTTATATTTCTCAATATTGAATGGATGATAAAATATTAAACATTTACTAAAAAAGACATTTTGGGCCCCCTGCCCCAAGGGAATGAAAATTAGGAGTTCAGTGTCCTATATTAATAAAATATGGACCCTTGAGTTTTTATATAGTAAGATGGGTTAAGATCCATTAATTTTCTCAGTTTTTTACGCGAATACTAATTTTTATACAGCTACTATAAGGAAAAAACTACATTTATGGGCCCCTGGGCCCATTCAGTGAAAGCTGTCAATTTCAAAAACATGTTCATTTAATTCAGTTTCCTCATAGATATATTCCTCAAGATCGTTATAAATTGAATGGGGAAAAATATCTAAAACATATACGAAGAAAAGACATTTGGGGCCCCCGGCACCGAATAAATTGACATTAGAAGTTCAGAAACCTTAATTATTTTAATATGGGCTACTAAGTTTTTGTATGCAAATAAATTTTGGTTAAGATCCATTCATTTACTCAGTAGCTAACGCAAAAACTACTTTTATATAGCTCAAATCAGCAAAAAAAACGACTTTTAGGGCCCCAGAGCCCTTTCATTGCAAGATATAAAGTTCAAAACACCTGTTCATTTCAATTTGTATAATAATGGATACATGTGTCATTATTTGTCAAGATTGTTAATAATTGAATGGTGAATAAAATCTTAAACGTTTAAGAAAAAAAACTTTTTGGGCCCCCAGCCCCGAAGGAATGACTATTAGGAGTTCAGTGCCCTTTAGTGTTTTAATATTGGCTATCAAATTTTTATATACAAAGTTTGGTTAAGATCCATCAATTTATACGGTAGCTAGCGCTGAAACTAAATTTTATATAGCTCATATAAGCAAAAAATGACATTATGGGCCCCCGGCGCCCCATGAGTGATAAATTTAGAAAAAAAAGTTGTCAGTTACCATTCCAGGCGTGCACTCAACAGTCTCCAAAAGTTTCATGATGATCGGAGGAATGATTTAGTCAGCTATAAAGGACATGCACACAGACATACATTCATTTTTATATATATAGATTATCAAAAACAACATTAAGGGCCCCCGGGCCCAATCGGTGCAAGAAATTAACTTTAAAATACATGTTCATTTCAATCTGGATCATGATAGATATATTAGTCAATGCTTTTCAAGATCGTGTAAATAATAACGGGAATAAAGTATTTAATGCTTAGAAAAAAAAAGATTTTGGGCCCCCGGCCCCGAAGGAACGAACATTAAGAGTTCAATGCCATATGGTACTTTAATATAGGCTATCAAGTTGTTATGTACCAAGTTTGGTCAAGATCCATTCATTTTCCAAGCAGCTAAGCATTAAACTAATTTTTATATAGCTCATATAAGAAAAAAATTATCATTATGGGCCCCCGGCACCCCATGAGTGTTACATTTTGAAAAAAAAGTAGCCTATTTCCATCCCGGGAGCGTACTCAAAAGTCTCCAAAAGTTTCATGGCGATCGGATGAATGGTTTAGTCAGCTATAACAGACATGCATACATACATACATACATACATACATACATACATACATACATACATACATACATACATACATACATACATACATACATACATACATACATACATACATACATACATACATACATACATACATACATACATACATACATACATACATACATACATACATACATACATACATACATAGATACATACATACATACATACATACATACATACATACATACATACATACATACATACATACATACATACATACATACATACATACATACATACATACATACATACATACATACATACATACATACATACATACATACATACATACATACATACATACATACATACATACATACATTGATTTTTATATATATAGATTATATTATATATTAGGGCTGTGGAAATTAACGATTACGCAATCGATTAATCCTTAAAAATTGTATCGATTAAAATTCGAATAAAATTTTAAGAACATTTTTTAAATATTTTTTTTCCGAATTTATTCATAATTTGATTTTTTATTGCTTACATACTTTTCCTTCGTATCATTATTATTTTTTAGATTTGCATACGTAACACAAAGGTTTTTCTTCCTTATTTCTTGAATAGCAGAACGAATTTGCTATGTTACGTCACAAAATTTGGGAGCCACGGAATTACCGCGACTTAACCAATTTCGCGAAATAATGAATCGCAACTTAACGGGATCTATCATCATCATCAGCGTTAGTCCCGTGACCGTTGCGGTCGTTTGGGGGAGCGCATGGACACATCAACAGACAACGATCTCCACATTTGCCTATCTTTAGCGGCTTCCAGTAATTCGTTCATTCTCATCAATGTCGTTTCTTTTATGTTGTGAAGCCAGTTTTTTTTGCGCTGTCGACCTCTTCGCTGGCCCCCTTCTACAGTGCCTTGAAGGATATTTTTGTCAGGGTATCATGTCGCAGTACATGACCAAACAATGCCATCTTACGTCTCTTAATTGTATCTATATGCGTCATAAAAATATAATTAATCGAAATTAATCGATTAAATTTCCCCCGATTAATCAAACACATTTTTTAAATATCAGTAAAAGCCCTAATATATATACAATATATGCAGCGAATCTCTCATTACGAGCACTTCTCATAACGATTAATTCGCATAACGAGCAAACAAAATTGAAAAGGTTTCTCCCTTAACGAGCTCAAAATTCGCATAACGAGTGACGCAGCAAAGGGAAGTCCCTTTTTCCTGGAAATTTATTTGTAAGCCGCCACTTCTGCTCCGATACATTAGTAATTATTTATTTATAACTCTGTCTGTTAGCGTATTATTTTCGCGTGTGATTATCTGTTTTCTAACAAATTTTGAATTCAGACAGTATTCGTAATTTTTTATGTGTGCGGTATATACTCGTTACAAAGTCGCCTTTTTTTGGACAAAATCTAGGAGAAAAGTTTGGGGGGGGGGCTTACGAGCCGGTCATAGGTGATTTCAGAAAGTACATTGAATATGGGTGTTGTTATTGTTTATCATCAAGGTCCTTGTCTACATTCTACAAGATTCGACTGCTCTACCAGAAGCTATAAAATATTATTAATTATCTGCACTTACCTTATTTATTAATTTTTTTTATTTTTGTGAATGTTTTAAAAATTATTTTACAAATTTTGTTTGCAACAACGAATGTACGCGGTTTCGCCACTATTTAACAAAGAAACTAAAAGGTAACTCTTGCCTACCAAAAAGCACAAAGACAAAAATAGGTAGTACAAAGTAGTAGGAAATACAAAGAAAAGTATTATACGAAGAACTGTATTGATAAAACATTTCTGTTTTTATTTACTGCGTTTATTAAAATGATATATAAAAAACAATTTCTTTGCGTTTTAAAACAATAAAAAGCCCACTAGCGAATGCTATAAAAATGGCATCCATCTTCTTTGTTATTCAAATCTCTTTGTTCTTCAACCTAAACAAAAGTAAACAATCATAATGACCGATTTAGCTTGTAGTTTTAAAAATAATGTACCATTTTTATTAGGGGTCTACCGATATATCGGCTGGCCGATATATCGGCACCGATATCTGGATATCGGCAATATCGGTATCGGTGGCATGTAAAGGTCCCGATATTGACGTCACCGATATTTCATAATAAGTGACATTTTGACCACACAAAAAAAACGGAAACAAAAAAACTATCATTTAGATTTACAATAGCTCGACAAATTAATATATCGACCCCAATACCGGTATTGAAATAGTCAAAAGAGTCCTAGTATTAATATGTGCAGCCACGATACAGTGTGCCATGTGCTTTGATATTGTTTAGGTATCGGCCGATTTTCGTATACTCAGAAATACTGTGTAAATAGTGCCGATGCCAAGTATACCGTAATTGCTCTAATAAATGGATACCATGTAAACATTATGTTCACCTAATTGCTCTAATAGCAAAGATGCACGCAGAATCGCAGATGTCTAAAACATTTCGTTTCGTATGGAAAAAACAAAATGTACCGTGTGAAGACGTGTTGTCATTGGCAACCATTCAAGCTTCAGCCTCATTTTCACTATATTACTATTGTACTTTGTTCTCATTGTTTCATTCATAAAAGGTTGCCGTGTGCAAAAGCCATTAAACTATTGGTTAGAATTAATAATTATGAGTCAAGGTTGAAGTTTCAAAAGGAGTACCTAATATGCTTGTACATTTTTATAAAGGACCGTTCGTTTTGTTATGAGTCATATGTAGGTCATGAACTGGAACTTGTAAACACATCGGAAACTTCGTTTCGGGGGAAAAAATCGGTATTTCGGCAAAACTGGATATGGGTAGACCCCTTAATTATAAAATATAAATAATTACGAGTTATAAATTTAAGAATGGCGTCATCAAATATGACCGCTGTTATTTTTGTCCTAACAAATACTCATATCGGCACTCATATCGGAAGAAAATATCGGTAATATCGGCAAAAATACTTATCTGTAGACCCCTAATATAAAATATAAATAATTAGGAGTGATGAATTTAAGAATGATCGATGTCATCAAATAAGACCGCTGGTTTTTGTCCTAACAAATACCCTATCGGCACTCATATCGGAAAAAAAAATCGGTAATTTCGGCAAAAATGCGTATCGGTAGTCCCCTAATATTAAAGATAAATAATTACGAGTGATAAATTTAATAATGACGTCATCAAATATGACCGCTGGTTTTTGTCCTAACAAATACTCATATCGGCACTCATATCGGCAAAAAAAATATCGGTAATATCGGTATCGGCAATATCGGCAAAAAGGCATATCGGTAGACCCCTAATTTTTATGTCCTATTATTTTTTGAGTCGACTAACGAGCGGGTTACACACTTTTGATACTATTCTCTTCAAAAATCGGCTTATGAACGAACGGGCTATAGAAAGAGTATATACGGTAATAACCTGTGCTAAAATAACTTGGAAAAAAACAACAACAAGAAGACAATCATAAGAGAACAACAAAAAACACAAAAGAACTTAAGAGAGAACAAATAAATGTTGAAATGAAACGTAAAATCAATGAAAATCGAGAACAGAGGCGTAATTAGGTTGTTGGCGCCCTTGGCTAATTTATTTTCGGCGCCCTTGATAAATTGACAAGTTTCAGCTTTGCGATTTTTTTAATTGTTAGAAAAAGTAATTGAATTTCTCTTATTTTATTTATGAAAATTATTACGTAGTCTCACGTGACAGTCATACAACGTGAATATAAGAATGCATAAGACAGGAACAATACTAATTTGCAGTTTATTATTTACTAAATAATACCAAATAAATTGATGGATAAAACGGGATATTGTTGTGTTAATAAAGACTACAGCAAAACTTGAAGTAGCATGTTTTATAAATAAAAACAATAGTGTCAATGTGTCATACTCATTATCTCATACATAACGATAAAAATTCACAATTAAAAGTAAATTTAAGTAACATTCCACCGGTCCACTCCTCTGTCCTATATCAAAGTTTCAAAGCTTAACTTTTTAATGTTTGCGAAATTTGAGACTATTTCATCGAATTTTATTTGACTGGTAAATTCACTTTCGATGGAAAGAAGAGCTAGAGATAATGTGCGTTGTTGACCTGAAGTCAATCTCAAGAATTTTTTAATAATTTTTAGTTTGCTGAAACTCCTTTCAGCGGTGGCTATTGTGGTTGGCATTGTAAGAAATGTTTTCTGAGCTCGTTCGATATTCTGGTACAATTCTTACAATTTCAATTTAGCGAGAACATTTAGAAGATCCAAATGAAACATGTCAACGGGTTTTGGTGTTTAAAGAATTTTATTTCAATTATAAATTGCTCTTATGTATTTCTGTTTTGGAGTTAGGGAAACTGGCGTAATAGGCGCCAATAGCCATAGCAGCTAGAAAGCTTGACAGGAAAGAGAGGCGGTGCCTGATGTTAAACTTGCTTTGACATACCGACACAAGCCCGTGAGAGGAGACACCTTCCCTCCCCTCCCCCACCTAACTCCCTCGACAGTGGGATGGGAATAGTAAGATTTTTCTTTTTAAAAGAAAGACTGTAAAATAATATTGACATATGTATGACAAGAAGCTCCACTAATGTCACAAACATAATAAAACTATTATAATGGTTTAAATGAAATATGTTTAAATTTAATTAATTATTCACTATTTTGTTATCGAGGATAAAAGTGAAATACAATCGGACGTCCCTAAGTCGAACTTCCCTAAGTCGAAAATCTCCCTATATCGAATTGTTAGGTCCAGGCCAAAGTCCATAAGACTAATGTATTTTAGATCTCCTTAACTCCAAGATGTTTGGCTTTCAACCTCTCTTAGTCGAATTTTCCAAGGCATTTGGGTTATTTTTCTGGAGTGACATTTCAGAACACCTGTTTCTTAGAGCCACGTAAATTGACGTAAATTCTTATTTTAGTTCACTCCACGAGAGATTAAGCAACCCTTGCAAGTACAAAATTGACGAGGACAAGAAAAAGGTGTGGCAACTAATTCACGTCCCTTTGCTGCATGATGTGACTCTTTTTAAAAAGAAAAATCTTACTCCCCCCATTCCACGCGGGAGGCAGTAAAGTGGGCAAGGGGAGGGAAGGTGTCTCCTCTCACGGTCTTGTGTCGGTATGTCAAAGCAAGTTGGCTCCTTTCATATGAAACATCAGACACTGCTTCTCTTTACCATCAAGCCTATTAGCCGGTATGGCTGTTCCCCCACCTCTCAATATCTACATTGTCCTTGTTTAATCTTCGCCTATTACACCATTTTCCTTAGCTCAAAAACTCCGTAAGTCGATTTTTTTAGGTCCTTTTGATTTCGACTTATAGAGGTCCGACTGTATGTATTTAAATACAAATTTAAAAATTAGAGATTAAGTGGCATCCTTTTGAGCTGGCGCCCTTGGCAACTGCCATGATGCCAACCCGTTGTTACGCCACTGAGCGAGAACAAGGTGTTAGAGGGGCTAATCTAGCGCGCACTTACAATCGCCCAACATCAACGATCTGCACTATTCTCAAGAACAAAACCAAAATTAAGGAGATGGATGCTTCAAAGGGAGTGTCAAGAATATCTACGAAATGTTTACGATACATGTTGTTAAATTTAGAAGCATCGGCAACAAAAAAATTGTTTTTAGTCAGTGTTCTAGTTACCAATGCGTAAGTAATTTTATTTGAATACACGTAAATAATTTTTTTTAAACGTGAGTATTTTGTTTCAGCATGGAACACATAATCGTATTTTACATTGATTTTTATGGCAAACATTGTTTCGTTTAACGAGTGTTTCGCTTAACGATTTAGACTCTGGAACGAATTATGCTTGTTATAAGAGGTTCCACTGTATATATATATATTGTCCTTGTTATATATATATATATATATATATATATATATATATAAATCTGATTGTAGAGAAAAAAACATTTCAAACTTTTTCAACTAGCATTACAAATTGCAGTAGAATGAGATACAAATAGCGTGAGATATAAGGCAAACGTAGGCAAACTTGCTTCGCATGAAATTTAAATTAACGTGTTTTGAAGGGGTGAAATAAAGGTTCAGGGGTAATAAATATCACACAGCCGCATGATTGTCCTTTGAGATGCACAATAGCAAACAGGTGCTATAAAGTTACTAAGTATGATAATAATTTTGCTTTTTTTCATGTAAACGTAAATTCCTCTTTGAATTTTTTTTTCTGAAACAGCTGTTATTTGGCATTTTAAAAGCACGTGAGAAACTATCAAAAACTAAAAATGAAAATTACACCTTAAAGAAAATGTTGTTAAAGATATGCCTTGCCGCAATTGTACCAAACAGTATTGATTTCATTTAGAGTGATTGATCAGATTGAAGTTTAGCCCTACGTGATTTTAAGTAAAATATTTTTTTAATTTATCATCGTATTTAAAATTACATGTTTGCAACAGATTCTTTATGTCCAGTTAACTTGTATGGAATGGAGTGCGATAAACATTGTAATTGTGAGAGTAAGACAGAGACGTGTTATGTTGCTACTGGAGGATGCCCCTCAGGTTGTGCCTCTGGCTTCTTTGGACCAGGTTGTCAGAATTGTAAGCACAATTTTCTTGCATTATTTTCATGACATTCTATTCTTTTTTGTGCATTCTGGGGTAGACGGATATGAATAAATTTTGCAGAAACTGAACATTTTCAAACGCCATAGCCAGGGTTTGAAAAAATTTTAAATTCTAGTAACACAATTGGTAAGAGGTTAAAAACAGTCAAAACATTCCTAACGGGGTCAGCGCTATTTGGGGATAATTTCCTTAACAAATTATAAAATTAACAAAAATTCTTTGAATTGTAAATACTTTTTTTTAAACAGCGATTTAAAGAACCTCATATTCTAATAATGTAATATTCGTTACCAACAATACAAGTATATTGATGAATGTTATAAAAATCATTTGAAAAAATTAAATTATATGTTAAAAATATGAAGTGCATGCTTGAGCTCTCTTTATCCAACGTGAAGTTTACATCTATTATATGATTTTCAACACAAGTCATTTTTATACATATGAAACGCGAATAAATGATTGTTTGTTTCTTTCAGCTTGTCCTGTCCACAAATGGGGAGTAGATTGCCTAAACAAGTGCAGTGAACATTGTATTGATGGAATGTGTGACAAGGTAGATGGTAGTTGCGATTATGGATGTCAAGAAGGATTCACTGGGCCTCATTGTATTGAAGGTCAGTAAAGCTTTTCAACATTTTTTTTTCAATTAAATTATTTTAAAATATGTATTTAAGTGCCTTTTTGTTTTAAGTATTAAAAAGTAATAGCTAGTTTTTTCTTAATTTATTTTATAATTTTATTTAGTACAGGAATTTTAAATAGATTTAATTCAACTCAGTTCCATATTTATCTTAGTAGAAAAATTTTAAAGTTGTTTTTTCACCCATTGCCCGCTTTTCTATTGGCCTGACAATTGCGCACATGACAATAAATGTTACAGAATAAAAAAAAAGGAATCGCAATCGATAGGACTTTGGGCGCTTTCTTTTCAAATGAATTTGCCATTGGAACTCACACTACCTGCTAAAATAAAATGTCTTAATCGTACCGCTACTTCACTCTTAAATCGGCCTGTCTTCCCAGTCAAATTTAAAAATAATATTTTCTTTGAATTGAGGAATCTCTTAAAAGAAATAAAAGGAAATGTATTGTCTATTGCATCCACTAGGTGCTTGAAATATAATTAAAGATGTCTACGTTTTATATAGTGTAATCAAATATGTACATCTATAATATATGTATTTTTATATTTATTAATATCTATATATTTATCTGAATATTTACCTATGAATGTAAAAAAATCATTAAAAAGTAATTTATATAGTTCGTATCTTCGTTGGACAGAATTGTGTTCAAAACGTTGATGCGAGGACAACCCTGTCATAATAGTTTCTTTCAATTTATTGAGTGAAAAAACTATCATAACAAAACATTCAAAATAGAAATGAATGCAGAAATTTTTCACTAAGTTACATTTGCAGCTTTCTGTTTTTTTACACGCTTGTATTACACGCTTTTATTTAAGTCATAACGTTTGTATGTTGTATCCATCCATCCATCCTTCCTTCAAATCTTGTAACGTAAAATTAAACCACTTCTGATGGTCCTAGAGATCTCAACATTTTACCACATATAGATCGTGGCTGACAATGCATTGTATCAAAATTTCAAATCGATCGAATGTACCGTAATTAAAGTAATGTACTTTTAGTTTTTAGTTTTTGTCTATATAAAACATTATCACTCGAGTCAATGAACCATGCCTCAATTCGCCCTAGCTGTTGAGGTCATATATGGGTGGTAAAGAGTTTTTATTATAACTTTAAAAAATTATTATCAACATCAAGTCTTGCTGGCCGAAATATAAGCTTGATCGATTGCCGACATGGGGGTACGAGGTTCAATTTTCTGTTAGGAAAAATGGTTTTTTTTTGTATTATACATAAATCTGTAATGAAAAGGGGGCATGTCCTCTCCAGCCAATGGGCGTCTGTCATGCAGACACGGACAATGTTTACATCACGTGCCGTGCGGAGGTCGGAACACAGTGCACAGCGAGACGACACGAAACCTCAGTAACTTGCTTGTTGCCTTTAAAAAAGGTATCGTGTATTTTATATAAATGTGTATTTATAGGTATATCATCTCATGCTAGTGTACCATTGTTTGCATAACATGGTATGAAGGTGGAAGTAAAAGACGTCATGCCGCTGCGAACAACCTCAGGGCACCTGGCACCCCCTGTTGTATAAGAACAACCTCAGGGCACCTGACACCAAAACAGTTGTATTAGAATAGCCTCAGGGCACCCGGCACCCATAACAACCTCAGGGTACCTGGCACCCACAACAACCTCAGGGCAACTTCCCACAACAACCTCAGGGCACCTGGCACCCACAGTTGTATAAGAACAACCTCAGGGCGCCTGGCAACCATAACAACCTCAGGGCACCTGGCACCCACAACAACCTCAGAGCACCTGGCACCCACAACAACCTCAGGGCACCTGGCACCCACAACAACCTCAGGGCACCTGGCACCCACAACAACCTCAGGGCACCTGGCACCCACAACAACCTCAGGGCACCTGGCACCCACAACAACCTCATGGCACCTGGCGCCCACAACAACCTCAGGCACCTGGCACCCACAACAACCTCAGGGCTCCTGGCACCCCCTGTTGTATAAGAAAACGATGACGGAAACTGCTACGCAACGGACTAGACGATTGGAAAAGGCAAAACAAAAGTATAATCAGAAACGGTTTATTGAAGATAAGTCAGCTAAGCGTTCTAGATTAGACAAAGAAAAACAAAAGTATAAACGGAAATGGGCTATGGAAGATGAGTCAGCGAAGCGTTCTAGATTAGAAAAAGAAAAACAAAAGTACAAAAGGAGACGGGCTATGGAAGATGAGTCAGCTAATCGTTCTAGATTAGACAAAGAAAAACAAAAGTATAAACAGAAACGGGCTAAAGAAGATGAGTCAGCTAAGCGTTCTAGATTAGCCAAAGAAAAAGAGAGAAAGCAACATGAAACGCTTGAACAACGTGCTGCTCGATTGCAGAGACTTCGTGAATATAGTTCACAAATAAGAGAAGCTTGGACACCAGTGCAGCATGAACAAAGATTGCGTGATTTGATAGAAGCAAGAACTGAAGAATCTTTGGTCAAGTACGATTGGAAGGACTCCGTGAATACAGTTTCAGATGAGAGCAGCAGAGACACCTGAACACCACCAAGCACGACTATTGCTAGTTAGACGGAACATCTCGCAACAGCGAGAACGTTTGCAATCTGACATCAAGACATTAAAAAAAGAAATCAACACATTCTACAATCAGATATGCGAAGTTTGTCTCAAAAGATGCTACCCAAATCAAATAGTATCTTGTCGTCCAAGTGATCAAGCCTTGCAGAACTACTTGCCTGATGGGTTGAAGAAGTCAGAGCCGCTTAGAGTATGCCACAGATGTAAGACTCATATCACTAGTAGGAAGACTATGTGTCCGTCGAAGGCATATTGGAATGACTTGGATCCTGGTGTAATCCCTGATGTGATCCTTCAGTTAAATCAACATGAACAACGACTGCTGGCAAGAGTGATACCTTATGTGAAGATAGTTCATCTCCCAGGACGATTCGGACAGCAATGATTTCGTGGACAAGCAGTATTATTCGCTCAAGACATCTTCGAAGTTACTGAGAAACTTCCAAATATGCTACCGAGATCTACAAGTGATTTGCAAATGATGGTTTGTCACAACGCATTTGGAAAATCTTAATATATCAAGAGAGTATGAGATTTCTCAAGCACGAATCTACAATGAGCTACGATGGTTAATTGATAAAAATGAACTCTACATTGACGTATCATAGTTATCGATCATAATGCACAAATAAATCAGAATGATTTAGTTCGTGTGCAACAAATAGAACCAGAACCAAATGAAGATCAAGACGTTAGTGCATATAAAGAGATTGGAGATGCTTCGAGAATTCTGCGCGCTTCGTGGCCCCAAGCAAGTGAATGTATGTTCACTTCCGAATATACTGGTAATAAATGTGCAGCAATGGTATTGGCAAATATTGTACGATTTATGATCCTGCCACCATATCAATGGAATAAGCTAATACTAGATCGTAACATGATTGAGGGAGATGAAATGTATGTGAAAGTACGAAGACACGCTACTAGAAGTTTCAATGTGAATGGTTATTTGGAGGTTCCTGACTTTGATGTAATTAAGAACGACTTTCAAATGTACAATAATGACTTCAGTATCAGTTACGCTCCAGAGTCACCATTCTTTGGCAGCCTTAAGGAGAGCATTAATGAGAATTCAATTGGTAAAACACTGAGAGCCTCCCTTGAACAATTGTTTGAGAGTCAAAGTGCAGGAATACTAATAGCTGAGTCACTTTCATTAGGAGTTATGCAGTATAATGATAGATATTACTTCACAGACTCTCACTCCTGTGGTCCTAGAGGTGTGAAAGCTCATGACGGTAAGGCTTGTGTCATCGAATGTAACTATATCTTAGAATTAGTACGAATATGTAAGCGAGCGACTGGATCTAACAACACACCATACACACTTGATAACATAGATGTTCATATTAAGAATGAAATAGTTATCCATAGCGATGAAGTGGAAATTCCAGTTGAGAAGCCAGCATTTCAAGTATCACAAGCAACAACAATACCAATACAAACAACGGTAATGGGACCAATAGACTGTGTGCAACCAGATGTAGAAGAAGAACTGGAAGTGTCTGACAATCTTAACGAAATAGTACGGAAGACACGAGGCAATATCGTTAATGAAGCTCATGAATGGAAATCAGAAGAGTTCGCAAGGTACTTCCTCTTCCCGAGTGGAATAAACGGATTAAAGCAACAACGACAAGTTAAGATTACACCATTGGATTACTACCAATCTCGAATGCTCAGCGCCATTTAAGATTTCAACGAACTGACTACCTGTTCTATGAGCTATCCATGTTTGAGTATTATCGAGTAAAGTCAACGATTGCAGCTAGCTTGTGCTAAGAAAATTGAGGGTCCTGATGATAAAGTAGAAGATATACACCTCTATGTAAAGAACTTAAGAGGTTCTGCTGCATATTGGCGTTCGGCATTGAATGAACTGATTGCACAGATAAAATGCCTAGGACCCCCTACATACTTCCTGACCTTCAGCTGCAATGATCTTAACTGGTTGGATATGAGAAAAGCTCTCTTGATTGCTGATGGAAGACCAGATGTAGATCCCAGTACTCTTAACATATACACAACACAACTACTAGTTGAAAAGTATCCAGTGATAATAAGCCGTCTTTTCATGATAAGAGTAAAAGCTCTCATGAAATTCATGAAGAGCAATACGGAAATATTTGGTGGAAGAATGGTAGACTACTGGTGGAGAGTCGAGTTTCAAGTTAGAGGAAGCCCACATTTGCACATGGTAGTATGGATAGAAGACCACCCATCCTTCGATAGTCCGGAAGGTATAGAACACCTGGATCGTGTATGCACATGTGAAATGCCAGAGCAGGGATCAGAATTGTATGAGCTTGTCAATAAATCACAGATTCATCGCCATACCCACACTTGTAGAAAGAATGACCCTTCATCGAATGTATGTCGATTTAGCTTCCCTTGACAAGTATGCTGGGCAACAAAGATCGTTGCTCATTCATCAGATTAATTTGTTAGAAGTGGGGGAAGAATATGCATACTCAAGCGACGAGAGCAAGATAGATGGGTCAATAACTACAGTCCATTACTTCTCACGGCATGGGAGGGTAATATGGATATTCAACCATGTGGAAATAATGAAGCAATAGCGTACTACATAGGCAAGTACATGGCAAAACCTGAGCCAACAACTCTCGATGCAGGACTAGCACAGGCTATACAGCAGATTCGTTGTGAAGAGACCAACATTTCACGAAAGCTCTTCAAGATATGCATGAGAATTCTGAAGGAGCGACAAATATCGGCATATGAAGCTTGTTCCGGTTAGCTTATCTAAATATGAAGGAAAGCTCAAGAAATACTGTATTCCTGAACACACACAAGCCTGAGCAGCGATACAATGCTCTGCAATTCAATGAAACTGGACATGCTTCAGGATATTGTAATATCATCTTCAATAGATACTAAAACAGACCAGATGTTTGAGAACATGAGTCTAATCGAATTTTCCGTGCTGTTTGAGCCTAACTATAGAAATCAAGAAGGACATAACGATGAGAGCGTTGATTACGATCCTGCTGAAGAAGGTATTGGGACAAGAACATTAATAAGACTGAAAGATAATACCAGTTTGAGAGTAAGAAATAGACCAGCAGTTGTACAAGTACCATTTTCATGGCTGCAAACGATCCTGAGAACTACTATTACAGATTCCTTCTTTAGTATATGCCATATCGTCAGGAAAGAGAACTGATTGAAGACTACGATACGGCAAGAGAAGCATTCCTTGCACGAGAAGAACGACTAAAGGAAATTAGTAGGTATATGGAGACTTACAGAGAACGTGACAAACAGCTGCAGAATGCCTTCAATCAGGTACATGCATTTGAAATACTGGAACAAGCTATGCCGATTGAAGAGAATCAGGATGAGGAATAGGAAATACCTGATATTGGAATGACAGATGAGCAGTTTGAAATGGCACAACGAGCAATGAATGTAGGTCAACGTGAACTGTACACTCATATAACACGAAGTATACAGGATCAGATCATGAATGGCAGTTCAGATCGCGAGAGATTATTCATTACTGGAGGTTCGGGAACTGGAAAGACCTTTGTGTTCAATCTACTGAAGAATCAGGCTAATAGATGTTATGGAAAAGTAGTGACGAAAGTAGCAGCATTGACAGGAGTAGGAGCTCGATTAGTTGTTGGAACAACAATGCATAGCCTGTTTAAGCTTCCTGTACAGAGAGACGGTAGAATCATGAACTTACCGATACTAACTGGTAACTACCTTCGTACAATGCATATGCAATGGAAAGACGTAGAGTTTCTGTTCATAGACGAAATATCTATGGTCGCATACGAAATACTATGCATGATTGATTCCCTTCTGAAACAGCTCAAGAACAACGATGAGCTTTTCGGTGGTATCAATGTGCTACTGTTCGGTGACCTCATGCAGTTGCCTCCAATAAGAGGACATCAAGTAATCGACCAGCCGGCTGCAATGAGACCAGCCATACATCTATGGAGAATATTCAGATTAGTAGAATTGAAACAGAACATGCGACAAGAAGGCTACAACACATTTATAGACATCTTGAATGCACTAAGAGTTGGTGAGATGCGGCCACAACATATGGCAGTATTGATAAGCAAGATTGGAAAAGACTTTAGTGGTGAATTCTCCATAGACAATGCACTTCGCTTAAGATAAAGGTAGCTGATCACAATAAAGCCGTATTGGAGTACTTCAGACGAGATGACATGGAAATGTTTACGATCAAGTATTTTATTGGTTATAAAGTAAGCAATCAGTTCTATAGGTCACAAGAAACTGTATTTTGATAACTGCAAAGATTATCTTAAAAGACATTGAAAAATGCCATAAAACATTTTCATTTTAGTGACACAAAGTACTTTGAAATGCCGTTTTGTTATCATGTTTTTTCACCTATATTGGTGTTTAATTTAAAGTTTATAATCACTATTAATAATCAATAATATCAATAACTCATTATCAGATAAAGCGAAATCGTGAGAAGTGTGCAAAATGTTTTTTGCAGTTTTCTAAACCAATCAATAACAAATTCAAAACTAAAATGAGTAAAAAAAAAGTTTTGAATTTTTTTTTACCGATATTGTAGAATTGATATAAAATGTTAAAATACATGTTTTCTTACTGTTATATGGGCCTCAATAAATGACGGCACGCGATTTTGGCCGACTTTTATCCCCCCCCCCGGTCCCACACTTCGTCACAAAAACTTAGACCCCCCCTTAAATATGACGTCATAAAGATTTAACTCTCCCCCTCAAAGCCCTATTTTCTGATTGAAAATTAGCATGTTGCAAATTACATTTTGGTCATTTAAATACGTATGTAGCGTAAACCTGCATTCTAATATCGTAACACGAGTGAAGCCATTGAAAATGTCATGAAATAAATTGCAATCAATAAAATATTTGATTAAAAGTCAAACATCGTCTTAAATGCGAGAACACCCCTTAGGCGCGTGACGTCATTTATGGCCGGCCCCATTTACAAAATCCGTGATCATATTAATAATAAAATAAAATAAAAAATTTATTAAATGAGAATAAATCCTTTGGGTGTATTTTTTGCAACTTTATTAAATGTAGCCACTTACGTGTCAGAAAATAAAAAATACATTTCAATCTTAACCACATTGTCTACGATTAAATAGAAGTACTTAAATTATCTTTACATTGAACTTCTAATTAAATTTTTTAAATACATTAAAGACGCTCCTTCTAACCAAAAGATAATTGTGTCCTACTTAAATTTGAGTCTCTCTTATTATGAAAATGTTGAGCTATTGTTTAGGACATAACATTATTGAACAGTACTTGCCAAAAAAAAACAAAAAAACAAATACACTATTCACTTTACTAAACATGGAATATATTTTCAAAAGCACAAGAAAATGTGAAAAGTTTAATTTTCTTGTTACTAATTGTCTATACCACAGTTTGCACAGTAACGCTAAAATATAGATAGTTCATTTATACAGTAATTTTTAATGGTTTCTGGTGATTTGAGTTTGTAAATAGATCTCAAGGGATTAACAAGGATTGTATGTACATAAACGGGAGGGGACGGATGTGTGACAGCCGCTCAATCGGTGGCCTCTACTAGGACCATTTTTTGGATCTTGATCTTTCGTCTATAATTCAGCAGACCTCAGTCTGACAAGAAATTTTCTTTTTCAGAATGCATAAGCGGTTAAAAATGGAGTTTTATTAAAGCTTTTGGAAAACCATTTTTTTCCATTTTTATGGTCAGGGCTGGGACACGCATCAATTCAAAAAGGAAACATGCTTGCCTATACAGGAAATTAAAAATGAATAATTTAGGAGTGAGGCTGGGAATTCTTCGCTAGCTTCCACAGTGTCCTTACGTTTTACATATCACATTATGCTCTTAGCTACTAAGTGATATTTTGTGGGGATTGGTAACGGTAAAGCTCCTCGATTCAGTATTTAAATACATTACATACACTTTAAATTTTGTGTACATTTAAGTTTTCATTGTAGAGGAAATTTTAAAAATATATTATTATTATTTTGCAGTTGTGGGTGGATGGGGGCAAGAAAGTACTAAAAGATTTTTAAAAAATTTAAAAGGAGAAAAAACATCATTTTTTAAACCATTTAATGCATTCATTAATACATATTAAATGCAGTAATTATTGTTAATTGACTACTATTTTATTTTATTATTTAAAACTTACTTCTCTTTCACTTTTAAATATATAATGAAAAAAAGACACGGTGGCACCGTGGTCGAGCGGCATGCGCGCACTGCTGGCATACCAAGGGTCACGGTTCGTATCTCCCTTAAGGCTGGGTTTGTTCCTAGTTCGTCCCTGAGTCCACCACTCTCCCAATGGGTAACCGCATTATGAATGTCATGGAAACAAAGGCAGCTGGGAATTGCGTAATCCTCATAGCAATGGTCTGTGAACGCTGCGTCAACGGCCAACATATATGCATTTTCTGTGCGCTCTTATGAGAACGCAGGACGCAATGGTCTTCTGTATAAGATGGATCATCATCAGTATAAGATAAGATTTGTTATGTGTCATTTTTCTTCCTCAGTTTGGTTTGAAGTGTCATCATCAACATTGTTCGATTGAAAGATGTAAGAATACATTTCAAACCACATTTTTTTTGTTGTTCCCATGAAGACAAAATTGTTGAAAGAAAATACTGAAATAGTTGTTTTCCTGCAGCACGCTGCAAATAAAATGTTTAAATTAAGTATCTTGGTTACATTCATTTGCAGCAACAATGTTACTCGCAGGTATTAAAACAAACAAGTAATAAAAACTCGAATGAGTATTTAAACGCAATTTCCAACAAAGAATTTCCGTTTTTTTTAATTCAAGGAAAATCATTCTAGAGGCACAACAGTCTAACATTAGCATTCACAAAGCGGGAAAACTTCATTAACTATCATTATATATTACAATAAAAGTTATTTCAAATCAATAATTCTGAAACTAAACAAACAAATTGTTATCTACAAATTGCTGCTAAAATTACGGGAGTCGAACCAAAAGAGATTTTTCAAAAATTCCTTCTCCAACATTGTTCTAAATATTATAAGCTATCGTTTGGCGTTTGTTTCAAACCAATACATGTTATAGTTGGAGAGAAATCGACAAAATACTGATATTTCTCCGTTGTTTTTTTTTCATTTTCCAGGAAATCCAGTAAACCTTTTCGGTAATTTTTTTGGCCCGTGCACATCCTTGGGACCTCCTTAACATATTTGCAGAAGACCCGAACCCTCTCTCTGGTATGGTTCAGGAGGAGGTGCTGTTCAAAGCTCGAAAAGACAGGCCGGACATTTCAAATATATAAACATAATTCCCAAGGGAAATTGCGTTAAACATATTAATGCAATTTGTCTCATAACAGTCAACGAATTCTGATCATTACAATTTATTCTCTGTTCGCTGTTATTTTTAAATGGTGGGCGGGGAAACAAATAGATATGCTTAAGCGGATTGTCTCTCACTCACATGGCACATTTTACATTTTAATGCGACATGTCTGCAATGATTTGTAAATGACGTTGAAATGAAATGGAATTTAAAGAATTTAAAGTATTTTAATTTATACTTTTTTTACAGTTGACTATCAATTTTATTCCGTTGACTTAAAAAAATCATATTTTTATTTTTTCCTTGTAGTTTTTTCATATAGTGATCGATTTGGATTTGGTATTGGCATTGGAATAGCTATTATGTTGGTTGCTGGAACTTTGCTCACTCTTATCATAACATTTGTACTGATGAGATTTCGGAAACACAAACATTATGGACTATCAAAAGAAAATGTAACCAGTGAGCAGAACCCTGCTGTGGATATAGCCAAAAATAAATATGACTCCTTAAATCTTTTTGGTATGTTCAATTATTGTATTGACTCGAATTACTCGCATAATTCCAATGTAATTTAATAAAAAGTCAAAACAGCTTTACGAAATAAGTTGGATGGCAAAGAGTATTCTGAAAAATTTTTCCCTCTAAGTTTTTGACATTGATTATTCATAATAAGTATAAAACTTTAAACGTATTTCATGTGATTGAAAGCTACAAAACTGTAATAATATCTCTGTTTCTGCTTACCTTAGAAGACAGTGCTTACGCTCTACCTAGTATACCGCTTGAAAGAATTGAGCGAAATTCTACAAATATGCCTCATCACAAAGACAACGCATACGACGAAATTTAGTACAAGACAAACGGGTAAATTAAAAAATGAAGGATTCGAAATAAAGATTGATTAGAAAAGTATTCTTTTTTTCTTTTGTTTGAATGTAAAATCTATATCTACGATACTTGATAATTTCATCCAGAATACATTAATTACATGAACTTAAAAAACCTTTGAGTGTTCATGAATGTAGAAAACAGTACGAGTCTTGTGAAGTAGACTTAACCATAAAGCAATGAAGTATGTTAAATCCGTCGAAAGACACGCAAACTAATGAATATCATTTGTCAAGTAAATAATCTACTGTTTTAATTAATTGTTTCTTGTACAAAATTTCTTTTTATTTATTTATTTGTTTAAATATATAAATTTGTCTCAGACATGTGCTATTTTATATAAAATCGTCATACCATTAAATATAAAAATATTTACTTATTTTAATTTAGTATTTATAGCAGGTCTCAAGTTTTCTGTTGTCCTTTAAGTTAATTTAAAAATGTGTCCTTTATATGACATAAGAAATAAAATTAAATGAACCTTTAATGTTGAATACTGAAGCATAGTTTTCAAAAGTATAACATTTATGTATGTAATTTGTGACATAATTAAATTGTTTCAGCCCATTTAAAATGTTTGGCTTTTGGTAAAAAAAAAGTGTGAATCTTTTGTTGTTGTATTATATTCCAACAGGGGCGTAGCGAGGGAGGCTAAGGGGGGGCATATGTCCCCGTGCGCCACGTTAGGGGCGCCAAAATGAGTATTAAAACTAATTATTTAATTTTATTTTGATATAATTTAATGTTTCCCAAATACGTTTAAATTTTGGAGCTCCACAAATATATTCATTACAAACCAGTTGGTAAGCATGATTTTGGTGCCCCCATTGGGCATTAAGGGGTGCCACTCTACTCATAAACAAAATGACACATCCACAAGGATGTAGGATTGCTGTTGGCGTTTTTAAAAAAAACTGTGATTTGCTGGGAGTGAGACTAGGGGAGCAGAGGAGACAAGGGCGATTCTATTAAGAGACGACACTAAAAGCAACCTCATACTGTATGAGGATAACTGTTGTTTCGATCCATTAGAATTCCACCACTGGTTTATACTTAACTTATTAATTTGTTATCACGTTTCTTTGGAACAGTTGAAAGTATATCTTTGTTTTTCTCTCGTTCAACAACACGTTGGGAAGAATTAAAAAGAGTTGTGCTAATCACAGTGAAGAGGGAGTCTGAAACACGCTGGAGTGCACGATCAGAAGCTGTTAAAGCTATTTATGAATGACTAGATGAACTAGTTGGGATGTTGGAAATATTATCAGACTAGCAAAATGCCCGCGCTGCGCTGCGGAAGTTAGGATTTTAGTAAGCGTTGAAAACTCGTTTCAAACCAATTAAAAACACCAATAGATTTCAGTTTGGATCATTATTGATATACTTATTTGTCAATATTTGTCAAGGTCGTGTAATATAAAATGGGTACTAAAATGACATTACGGGCCACCGTGCAAAATGGATGCAGCATGTGCATATCTCATAAGGTCTGAAAATTTCAATCTAGGTCATGATAGAGATATTTGCCTATATTTATTTAAGTTATTTAAAATCGAATTGTAACAAAGCTTTAAATGTTTACGAAAAAATAGTTTGGGTCCCGGCCCCGAAGGAACAGACGCTAGTAGTTCATTACCCTATAGAATTTTATTTTATTTTATTTTTTCAAATCAAATTTGGTCATAGTTCATCCATTTATCCAGTAGCCACATTTTAAATTACCTTTTTTATAACTAATGTTAAGATATGGCATACGGGCCCCCAGCCCCGAATAAGTGGTGTTTGTAAAACTTTTACTTTTAATGCCAGAAACCTTCGCTGGAATGTACCCAAAAAATTCCTAAAGTTAAATTGCCTTTGGATTAATAAAATACATTTACAAATCTTTCTTTAAAAAAAAACTAAAATAAGGGCCGGCGGCCCTATCTGTGTAATATGTATAGTTCAAAACAACAGCTTATTTCAATTTGGATTATGATGAATATATTTGTTAGTAAACATTTGCTTTAAAAAATTGAGTGAAATCAAATGGTTAAAAGGTCTTAAACTTTTACAAAAAAACAACAACAAAAAAAAATTAAAAATTTGAGGCCCTCGGCTACAAAATATTGAAAAAATATAATTTTAATGCCTAACGAATTTTAATATAAGCCATCAAGTTTTTTCTTCCAAGTTTTGTAAAAATACATTTACACAATATCCAAAGTTTTTCTATTTGTAATTTAGCTCATATATGTTGAAAATACTACATTTGTGTCCCGGGCCCCCAGTAAGTGATAATTAAACTAAAAAATTCGCCTGTTACCGTCCCGGGAATGTACTCAAAAACTTCCCAAAATTTCATGCTTCTAGCTACACTGCAAGTTGCAGAATCTGTGATGATTAACTTTTTATATAAGAAAAAAATTGGGCCCTTACCCCCAGTGAGTGAAAATTTAATAATTTTTTGCCTGTTACCATCACGGGAGTGTACTCAATAATTTCCAAAAGTTTCATGCTTTTACCTACAAGGGAAATCAGAGAATTAGCTTTGAGACAATTTTTATATAAGGAAAAGTACATTTGTGCCCCCGGCCCCCAGTGAGTGATAATTTAAATATATTTTTTTTTGCACGCTACCATTGAGGGAGTGGACACAACAACTTCCCAAAGATTCATTTTTCTATCTACATGGGAAAGTGGAGAATAAGGCGATTTTCAGTATAAGGAGAAAACGCTATTGGGCCCCCGGCCCCCAAGAGTGTGAATTTTAACATTCTTTGTCGCCATTTTTCGTCGTGAGAGGGTACGCAACAACTTCCCAAAGTTTCATGCTTCTACCTGCACGGGAAGTTGGAGAATTATAGATGATACAGTTTTTAATATAAGAAAGAAACTACATTTTGGCCCCCGACCCCCAGTAAGTGATAATTTAAGTATTGTTTTTCGCCTGTTAACACCGCAGAAGTGTTCTTAACAACAACCAAAAGTTTCATGATTCTACCTACATGGGAAATAGGGAAATGAGTGATTTTCATTTTTTATATAACTCATATTAGCAAAAACTTCACTGGGGCCGCCGGCCCACAGTAAGTGATAATTGAAATATTGTTTTTGCTTGTTGATATCGCGGAAGTGTACTTATCAACTACTCAGAGTTTCATGCTTCTACCTACACGGGAAATATGAGAATTTGTGATTTCAGTGTTATTTAGCACAAATTAGGAAAAAAAAACTTCATTTAGGGCCCCCGGCCCCAGTATGTGCTAATTTAAATATTTAAATATTGTTTTGCCTGTTAACATCGCGGAGTACTCAACAACTTCCCAAAGTTTCATTCTTCTATCTACTCGCGAAATAGGAGAATTAGTGATTTTTAATTTTTAATATAGCCCATATAAGAAAAAAAAACGGTTTTCGGCCCGGCAACTATGAGAGTGAATTTTAAAATTCGTTTACGCCAAGTATCGTCGCGAGAGGCTGCTTAACAACTTCCCAAGGTTTCATGCTTCTACCTACACGATAGTAACAGGCTAAAAAATATAAAGATATCACTCACTAGGGGACCGGGGCCCACATGTAGTTTTTTTTCCTTAAATGAGATATGTAAAACAGACTCAACATTAAATCTCAAACTTACTGTGCAGGTAGGAAGGAGCATGAAACTTTGGGAAGTTGTTGAGTACTCTCCCGCAAAGGTAAGAGGAGTAAAAATATTTAAATTATCAGCTCAATAGGATCACGGGAAGTGGGTAAATTTTTACTTTTGTTTTTCCGCGGGACCACGACTGACAAAGAGACAAGACGGTGAAGTTAATATATTTAGTATATCCATCACGATCCAGATTGAAATCAATTGGTGTTTTGAATGGGTGTTACGTGGGTTCTCAACGCTAAATGAAAGCCTAATTTTCTTCTGAAAAGAGCGGGTATTTTGCTAGTTGCTTTTATAAAACTTTTTTTTAATTTTCAGTGAATTCAAAAACATTTTAAAGTCTTTAATAGTTCGTAAAATATGTTGCGTGATTTTTACCAATAACATTAACAAAAAATATAGCAGAATATTCAATAAACACAAAATGCTAAGATTTTTAAATTGAATTTAAATTTAATTTTTTTTTAAAATGTATAATATGATCTAAGTGTAGCATTATTAAGACACGCAACGCAGCACACACAGCTCACACAACTAGACAATAAGGAAACTCAAACAATCAATAGTTTTACCAGTTTACTTCAACCCACTGTACCCCCTCCCTCAAATTTGACTTTCACTGTGGATTTCAAAAGCTTTACAGTATAAACATGATAACAACAAAAATAAATTAATTGACTGCCCCATAATTAAAGCATTTAATAATTGTATAATAACTACAATAAGATATTGTTATTATTATATTTTAATTTAACTTTATTTTGTTGAACCATTGACCCTTGTTACAAAGCTGAATGGCCTTTCCTTTTCTAATTTTTTAAGTTCAAACAGAAACTGTAGAATTGGCTGCTGAGCTGGTATCAGGGCCGGCTTTAGGCATAGGCAAACTTTGCAGCCACCTAGGGCTTCCGATATTGATGCCTCGCACAGAAATCATCGGAAATGTTTTTTAATATATTTAAAGAGCGAACTACAACCAAGGTCAAAACAACCAGAACCACCTCATCATTGCAATACCTTTACCCGCTGATTATTTCTAAACTTGTGTCGTACTCGTCAAAAATGACGGAAGTTTTCAAAATAAATACATGTCAGCTGAAATCTATTTATTTTGAAAAAATACACATCAGAATAAAAGTATTGTAATACAGAACTTTTATTTATTTAATTTATTTTTATATCAAGCATTTATATCGTTAACTGCACGTTTTGAGCAAATGGAACGTCGCTTTGGTCGTTTTGGAATTCTCCACAACATCCACAATATTGCAGAATTCGACCAAAACGGTTTGATGAAAGGTTGCATGTATTTGAATTTTGCGCTCACTAATCCATCTGGTTCAGATATTATGCAGTGAAAAGCAAATATTTTGCAACATTGTTGCACATACTGTTTCTTCTTCTCTTGATGCTTTACGTTTTATTAATGATCATGGTTTGAATACTGCTGTTCCAAATGTCGCTATAGCCATTCGTATAGCAGTGACAATTCCGATTACTGTTGCATCGGGGGAGAGAAGTTTTTCCAAGTTGAAATTAATTATAAAAATAAAACAACCCAGTAAAAACAAAGTTTTTGACTATAAATCCCTTATATGTGAGACAGAACTTAAAGTATTGATTAAGTTCCAACGCGACAAACATTTACAGCCTATAACTGAGTGAACGACATATGGTCATCGATGGCTGGCGTGAAGTCAAGTGACCCGTAAAATGTAAAAAATAGCGACCGCTACATATAGTTTATATAGATAAACTAAAAATGCATTAATTTAATATACGGTACTTTCGATCGATCTGAAATTTTGATACGATGCATTGTTAGGTGACACGAGCCTATGTGTCAAATTTCAGCTCGACGGCATCACGGTAAGTGGGTCATTTTTTACTTTTGTTTTTCCGCCCGCCCGACGACGAACGACAGAGAGAGACGGTGGTGAAGTTAATATAAGGGATTCAATAAAACAAACCCGTAAAAACAAAGTTTTTGACTATAAATCCCTTATATATGAGACATAACTAAAAATATTGATTATGTTCAAACGCGACAAACATTTACAGACTAAATCTGTCTTAACTTCCCTTTGCTTTATAACCCCTGGGGGCGGGTGGGAGAGGGGAAAGGTCTGGTCACCGATCGCTGGGCCGAGCTCAGCGTGACACGTAAAATGTAAACAAAAGCACGCCGGTACACCTGGTTAAAACACAAGATGTGTTCACCGATGGCTGGCGTGAAGTCAAGTGACCCATAAAATGTAAACAATTCTACATAAAGTTGTATATAGATAAACTAAAAATGCATTAATTTAATTACGGTACTTTCGATCGATCTGAAATTTTGATACGATGCAATGTTAGGTGACACGGGTCCGCGTTCCAAATTTCAGCTCGATGGCATCACGGAAAGTGGGTCATTTTTTACTTTTGTTTTTTCCGCCCGCCTGACGACGAACGACAGAGAGAGACGGCGGTGAAGTTAATATAAGGGATTTAAAAACAAACTTTTTGCGAACGACTGTGACGCGAGAACGCCTGAACAGTCTGGTAATGATATATATCGAACGAGATATCGTCATGACTCTGCATTATACGCTATTTATTGCGGATTTTGCTGCCATCAAAGCACGAAAAGTTGATTTTTGTTGAACGTTTATGACAACTACACGAATATGTTTGTATAAATTTCAGTTATTTATTGATTTAGATAAAAATTATAAATACAGGTAGCTTTTAATTAATTGTGTAATTTAATACTTTCCGAATTTATTATTTATTTTTCTATTACATTAAGGTCCACCAAATTCACTTTGACTAGGGCCTCCAATTCCATAAAACCGGCTCTGCTGGTATATTCTAGAAAGTAAACTACTTTCTCACCGTCTGAACAAGTGAAGTTTGTGTGGCATCACCATAACAAGGGAGCACACCAACTCAAGCAAAAAGACCCTGCGTTCATATACCCAAACTTTGCTTTTTTACACCAATCCCTGCTTTTACACACCTAAAAACTGTCTTTATACACAAACGATAGGAAACAAAGCTTAATGCCACACTTCATTGTTGGCTAAATCTGTCAATCAAAAACGTTCAAAATAAATAAACTTTTAGAAATCAAATAATGACATGTAAATATACCATTTTAATAATTTGGTCATACCCTGAGATGGTGTCAATCTGTATTGATCGCACCTTTCTCGCACGCCTATAGATACGCCAATGTTATAAACACTATTGAAGTAAAAGCGAACGATGAGATTAATAATTATGCTTTATTTGTGTGTTTTTTAATAATAATTTTGTATTTTTGTATGGTACTGAAAGTGTGAATGGGGGGGGGGTGATTTATTTGGGGCAAACTTAATTTTACAGCAAGGGTTGAATTGAGAATAAAGGCGATTAAAAATGACAGTAAACGATGAAAGTAACGGAATGAGAGTATATCAACAGTTTAGATTGCCTAATTTATGTTTCGACAACAACAAATTTCCTTAACACTTAACCCTTACATTACTAAGTCAGTGGAAACCGTTGCTTCTCACACCCACAGGATTTTATGATGTATGCTGTACTGACTACTAACGAAAATTCATCACAACGAAACTGTAAACAACTATTACTTTTTGCTTTGGGTGAAAGAAATAATCACAAATGAATCAAATCAAACTCGGCAGAGGTGACGTGGTCGCATAATAGCGTGTGGTCCCGTGACAAGTAGGGCTGCATTATGTATGAGATGGTCAGAGGCCAGACGGACAGAAGATTTCGCATGGTTGCTTCAAAGGGAAAGACAATCATGGGAGATAATCGGTTTCAGAATGCTTTTGTCGGGTTGTATTGTACTATGGGTTTTATCAAACGGTAGACCAAAACTCAGTGGCGTAGCGTGAGTATGTGCCGCCCGGGGCAGAACCCAAATTTTAAATCAAAACTCCACTTAAATATTCGATTACTTACTATTTATTTAATGGCTTTTTACATGGATTCACGCGTGTTACGATATTAGAGTGCAGTCTTACACTAAATACATACTAAAATGACAATAAATTGATTTGAAACATGCTCATTTTCAAATAGAAAATGCTGCTTTTATTTTTAGGGTCGAGGGGGGGGGGTTTCCACAGCTTTGTGACGTCATTTTGGAGGGGAGGTCTAAGTTTTTGTGACGAAGTGTGACGAGAGGGGTGTGGGTGGGGGTAAAAATCGGCCAAAATCGCGTGACGTTATTTATGGACTGTCTCTAACGTTAAGATAGTCTCTATGAGACAGTAATAATAAGGACACAATAATTTTTATGTTAGAAATGCGATAAAAGCTTCATTTCTTGAAGAAAATTGAAGTTTTATGTTTTTCCTCATTGCACAATCTTTCATATATCAATGTTTTCAGCCATTCCATGCTATAGCCAAAATAACTATTGATTAGATTAGATAATCTTGGTTTATTCGTTATTGATCTTAATTAATTTTTTATTTACTTAATTTTAGAGAAGCTATTTTAACACATTGCATTATTTAAGACAATGTTCGAATTAATGCTATTATTTTAGGGAGGGTACTTCTAGCCTAAATATCGTAAAAACCTTGAAAAAATTAACTGGTCTTGAATTCATTTTTTAATTTTTTACCCGTGGGGTTAAAATATTCCTTGTTTGACTATGACACGTGAAATATTTTGTATACTCTCATTTGAAGTCCAGTATATTAGCTGGTGTGCGAAAATCATATCTGTTTTCTAAATTTGATATAACTGCCAAAAACTCACATGAATGTCTACAGTAATCTCATGTTATTATTATGGGGAATAATACTTTCTTCTCAACTGTTTTTCTTTGGCATGGATTCATATTCGCATCGATCACCAAACATTTGCTCTCTCTCGTTCTTTGATTAGAAAATTCGATTAAAACAATGAGGTTTCCACATAAAATTTTATTTAATGTCAAAGCATCCTTTAGTATTTCATTAGTTTCTCTGTGAGAAGCCTCTGTCAAGCATTTTTCAACACTATACGTTTGTAAATAATTTCGGGTATCTTTGATATAAATTAGAAAATAAAAAGATTTCATTGTTATTATCAAATTTGTTAAATGAACTTTTTGAGCGAGATTTGCCATTGCCATTTAATTTATTGCGTCTTTCTTGAACTCTTGCATTCTTTTCAGTCATGAAGAAGTCTTAACACACTTTGGGCCTTTACAGTCCATTATTTTAAGATAATCATTTATTGAAAATCATTTCAGAAATCTCTTAAGAACCTCTTGCCACTTTGTTTTGTTTTTTCTTAATAGTCTGTTATTTTTATCCAATTTCTGATTCTTTCCAATTGCAAAAAACCCTGGTAATGTTGATCACTTGTTCATGAGTGGCTACTTTTGTGTTTATGTGTGTCAAGTTTTTATTCCATTAGATAAGCAATTATATTCATTATTTATATTTATTCCACAAAATAAAGACATTAACATTCAAATAAGTTTGTTTTGAAAGAACAGACCATATAAGTACGCTGTCAGTCTCGATGTTATAGAATTGTTGCCTTCCTCTCCACGTGCATACAAGACACTAATAAAGGACACAATGATATATACTTCAACTGTTTATTACACTGTATACAAACTGGCTGTCCTGCCTGGACAGCAGATATATCTTTATAATCAACTGGCTATACACCATCTCGACACTATAGCTACTTCACAAGCATGGTGCTCGGTCCGACACGACCGCTCCTGGGCCCATGCCTGAGTATCAACCTCACAGCCCCTTACATACAAAACATCTCTAAGTCCCCTCGGTCCAAAACCCGACCGACTCTTGGGCGCTACAACTCTTCCTCACTGCAACTCCCCGGTCTGCCCCTACCGGTCTGCACTACACAACTGCTCCCGACTGCTCTCAACTGACTCTGGCGTGTCCCCATGTGACCAAGCGTTCACTAAAACATTATATTCACGACTAGTATTCACTCCAGTCACCAAGCATTCACTCACAGTGATTCTCATACCCCTGACATACGCCAACAACTTTGTTCCAGTAGTTTACCTAAGTTAAAATCGATTAAATGTACCAGCACATAATTGTCATCTTTGTACACTACTTCAGCCCCAATTTTTTCAGCTCAGTAGCATTTGTTTTAGAAGTCTTTAGATTAATAAAAGAATAGGTGTTTGAAATTTTGGCATTAGAAACGTCCACGTATTTTAATATAGTTGATTCCTTTTTTTAAAAAAGTATCTTTTTGAAAATTTTATTTTGTAAACTTTATTATAACGTTATTTATTTTTCAAAGCTAATTAACAACGAGGAATATGCCGCCCCCCCCAAATCAATGTGCCGCTAGGAGAATTCGGTTCGCTCGTGTTTCAAATTGATGGGGTACAGTAAGATTTGCTTTTACAATAGGAAAAGCTGTCAGTTTTAAGAACCGATTAAGTTGATACCAGATCAGGCTCTGGTTTTTCAGAACAGTAGCAATAGTATCAGAATTTAAGACGTTCTGGCAGTTGAAATGTTCACATGCTTGATGATATTTCCTTTATTTCTTGTTTAATTTATTATTTGGCTGTTATTTTAATTGGATTAAAAGTTCCACTTTCTTATAAAATTTTCATTTTTAGAAACTTTATAAAAACTTCTAGGAATTTGCCGCCCCTGGCAAAGTGCCGCCCGGGGCATTCGCCCCCTGCCTCCCCCTCGCTACGCCACTAACAAACTTATTTCCTTACACTTACACTTCTATCTTTTTTAATGTGTTATAAGTTGTTATAATTATTAATGGCATGCTTTAAAAATGCATTGCTCCTTACAAAAATATACACAAATTTGGACGAATCTTTTAGAATTAGAAGGTCTGTTTTGTTTCATTGAAATTGTAATACATTTTATCAGCTCCGCTCCGAGCTCAAACCAAGAAGGATTGGCCAACATTGCCGATAGAAGAATTTGACAAAATAACTGGTAAATAAATTCTCTTTGCATATTTTGTCTTTACATTTTGAAATTAATTTTTAAAAACTCTTTTCATTAATATCTAATGCTCGCTCAAAACTGATGCTACTGTCTCAACATCAAAGGAGCTGAAAATGGATATAGTAAAAAGTATTTTTGAATGGGCTAACTTGTGAAAGATATTTATTATATAAGAAAGTAATATAAAACGTACATTATATATATTATATCGGTATACACCGTAATAATAAACATTTTTTGTGTAGGTCGGTCTACAGGTCAAATTTTCCGTCAACCATTCGACGAACGAACGACTAGAACTATTTTTGTATTATTACGCAACCTCTATGTCACATTGTAAATTATTACAAATTAAAGTTCAAAGATCATAATTGGAGAATCTATATACATAATTCGCTTGAACGAGTATGTGCAAGTAAGCATTACAAATGACCCTCGATGGGGTCAACCGATAACATTTGGCAAGCGTAGTGGGATGAACAGAAAGTAAAGGGGGGGGGGTGGCAACGATGCCTCTTGCGTTTACTTGGTAGTATTTCATCTACCAAGTCCTTCAAGACTGTACTTAAGACGCATCTTTTCAAAATTTTTTTCAAAATTAAAGAAACAACATTTCTTTTTAATGATTAACGTGGGTTATATATATACTAGGGGCAAGTACCCAGCTTTCCTGGGTTTAAAATAAGGTTTTCTGTAGAAGCGTACAAAACTGCTTATTTGCATGCAATAAAAGGGTACATTTAACTTAAAGCAATGTGATAGACAACATTTTTGGCAGTTCCATTTGGAGTGTGTACAAAAAGATTTTCCTCTTTAACAACTCTGGAGCAGGCCACATACAACTGTCCATGAGAAAAGCATGGTGTCTGCAAGTCTATACCAGCAATCCCAAGAGACTGAGTGATTATTTATATAATTTCTTTACCTATTACCATCGCTAAATGATACTTAACAACCACCGAAAGTTTCATACTTCTGCCTACACGGGAAATAGGATAATTTTTATTTTTTATTATTTTATAAAACTTATATAATGAAAAAAATAAATTTTGGATCCCCAGACCCCAATATATATATATATATATATATATATATATATATATATATATATATATATATAACGAAACCTTTTTAAGAACTTTTCCCATGTAATTTGGGGTATGTGTACCAAATTTCACGTTATTTGATTGTTTGGATCTTGAGTTAATAGGGAACAAACAGACAACAAATGCGTCTTATATGTATAACATTTGGGCCCCCGCCCCCCAGTTAGTGATTTTTTTTACTGCTACCATCGCGGGAGGATACTCAACAACTTTTCAAAGTTCATGTTTCTACCTACAGAGAAAGATGAGGAATTAGTGTTGATTCAGTTTTATATAGCCCATATAATGAAAAAACGGTTTTGGGCCCCCGGCCACCCATGAGTGAAAATTTTAAAATTATTTTTCGCCAAGTATCGTCATAAGAGAGTCTTCAGTAATTTGCCAAGGATTCATGCTTCTACCTTCATGGGAAGTTGAAGAATTAATGTTGAGTCAGTTTTAAATATAAGAAAAAAAACTACATTAGGGTCCCCGGCCCCCAGTAAGTGATATTTTCTATAATTGTTTTACCTGTTACCATCGCCAAATGATAGTTAACAATCACCGAAAGTTTCATGCTTCTACCTACACGGAAAATACGATAATTGTTTATTTTTATTTTTTATAGAGCTCATATATGGAAAAAACTACATTTTGGGCCCCCGGCCCCCAGTATCTTATATGTATGGAACGAAACCTGTTTAAGAACCTTTCTCATGTCATTGTGTGTATGTGTACCAATTTTTCATGTTATTTGTTTGTCTGGATCTTGAGTTATTAGGGAACAGACAGACAGACAGACAATAAATGTGTCTTATATGTATATATACTAGAAATATACCCGCTCTTCGAAGCGGGAGTGTGCTGACCCTTTTTCCCAGTAGAAGTTGCTTGTTATTAAAATTTTTAAATCCATTATATTAACTTCACCGCCGTCTCTGTCGTCATCTCTCTCTGTCTGTCTTGGGCGGGCGGAAAAACAAAAGTAAAAAATGACACACTGAAATTTGGCACACGGATCCGCCTCACCTAACAATGCATTGTATCAAAATTTCAGATCGATCAAACGTACCGTAATTAAATTAATGCATTTTTAGTTTATCCTTATATAACGTATGTAATTCAAATTCACTGTTTGTTATTGTGTTTTTTTCCACGTGAGAGTTTGAGTTTTATTAGTTTAGATAGATAAGGATATACTAGCAAAATACCCTCACTTTTCTGCGGAAATTAGGATGTCAGTTACCGTTGAGAACCCGCGTCAAACAGATTCAAAACACCAATTAATTTCAATTTTGATAATGACGGATATACTACATATATTAACTTCACCGTCTTGTCTGTCTGTCTGTCGTGGTCCCGAAGAAAAAAAAAGAAAATTAAAAAATCACTTCAAGTTATCCTATCGAGGTGATAAATTAACTTTTTTTTCGTATGCTACCATTGCGGGAGGGTACTCAACAACTTCCCAAAGTTTCATGCTCCTACGTACACGGGTAATTGGATATTTAATGTTGAGTCTGTTTTATATAGCTCATATTAGCAAAAAACATACAGTTGGGTCCCGGCCCCCCAGTTAGTGATAATTTTATAACTTTTACACATCTTAACATCGCCGGAGGGTACTCAACAACTTTCCAAAGTTTCATGCTTCTACCTACACGGCAGGATGAGGAATTAGTGTTGATTCAGATTTATATAGATTATATAAGGAAAAAACGCATTTTTGGGCCCCGGCCCCCAAGAGTGTGAATTTTAAAATTCTTTTTCGCCAATTATCGTCTTCAGAGTGTACTCAGCAAGTTCCCAAAGTTTCATGCTTCTACCTACACGGGAAATTGGAGAATTAGCGATGAGTCAGTTTTTTATATAAGAAAAAACTATATTTGGGCCCCCGGTCCCCAGTAAGTCATAATTTAAATATTGTGTTCACTTGCAACCATCACGTAAGATTACTTATCAACTACTCAGAGTGTCATCCTTCTACTTACACGGGAAATGTTCTGATTATTTAATTTACGGCATTCGGGAAAAAAGGGACAATTACAAAAACTAACTTAAAACCATCTCCGGGGTAAAAGGAACCGTCCCGCAAAATTTGGTCCCCGTCCGTCATTTGGTTTTTCCGTGATTGTGCAACGAACGGAAAGTTGAAAAGTGAAACATACAAACAACTGAGCTTTATATATATATATATATATATATATATATATATATATATTCAAAATTTATGTTGTACATATAATAAATATTATTGTTATACTATTTTAATTAAGGCATAAAGAAATCAAAGAAAAAATTTATAATCAGTAATGTATTTGCAAAATTGCTCTGCTCTGCAAATTTGCATATTCATATGGCATGGAGAATAAAAGTTTTTACTATTTAATAGAATAATAATATATACTTGCTCCCTGTGATTTTTAAAAATTATTTATAATCCTATTAACATTTATTGATAAAAATTTTAGATGGTTGGTAACTTGTTTCTAATCATGATAACTACTGAAATGATCTGGTGATATTTCATTATTGTCAAAATAATTTATTTATTTTACCAGTCTTGTGGTAGTATTGTAGCTAAAACATATTTAAGTCTCCTAGATATGTAATAACAGAAAGAGGAAAGAAAAATGAATTTAAATACATTTATGTAAATAGTAAGAATAGTAATGAGGAATTTTTTTCATTATTCATAATTAAATAATCTTTTTAATCTCTTGATCAAATAACTTAGTAGAGAGAATTGGTATCAAATAGGATTCAAACATGCTGTCATCATCTAAATGAAAGCTATTGGATGTAGTCTTTTCTTTCTGAAATACAAAATTGGAAATTTTAACAATCTTTTAAAAAAAATTTAAAAAGTAAAGACTAAAAAAGGACATTTTGATAAAAAGTTCAAAATATTTGGTAATTTACACATTGTTTTGTTAATTTAAATTGCTGTTCTCACTTAAATTATTCTTGACCCCTTAATTTATTTACTGACTTCAAAGGGATATTATACACTCACAATGATATTAGGACCCAGCAAATATATCATGTTAAACATTAACCATATATTAGAGATCGAAGTAATGTTATTAAATTACATTATATACCTACCAGGTTATTTAGATTTTTTTCGTGTAAGTCACATGACAAGATGCACAGATGACAGATTTCATCTATTCTGTCAAAGAACCACCATTTTGAAATAAGAACACCTTCCATTTTTCTCCACTGTACCTAAATATAATAAAATATTATGTTCATTTATCTTGTTGTTAACTTAACAAAGTCAGTTATAATAAAAAAAATACTGTATGTGTTTTATCTTAATAAAAAAAGTAATTAAGCTCTAACCTAATAATTCAAAATATTTGAACATTATTATATTATCAGCATTTTAAATTAGGGCTGGTACTGATTAAAATTTTTTGGTTCAATTAATCGGGAAAAGATTTATCCGATTAGTCAATTAATTTCGATTAATTATATTTTTAACGCATATATCAGATCGATCGAACGTACCGTAATTAAATTAATGCATTTTTAGTTTATCCTAATATGAGGTATGTAATTCAAATTCACGGTTTGTTGTTGTTTTTTCCCACGTGAAAGTTTGAGTTGACGCTTTGAGGCGACCCATCAACGTACCCGCGTGCTTTTGTTTACATTTTACGTGTAGCTCGGTCAAGCGAATCGGTGACCAGACTTTTCCCCCTCTACCACCCCCCACCCCCCCCCCAGGGTTATGAAGCAAAGTTGAGTTACGACAGATTCAGTCTGTAAATATTTGTAAATACTTTTAGTTATGTCTCATATATAAGGGATTTATAGTCAAAAACTTTGTTTTTACGGGTTTGTTTTATTAAATCCCTTATATTAACTTCGCGGCCGGTCATCTCTGTCGTCATCTCATGGGCGGGCGGGCGGAAAAACAAAAGTAACAAATGACCCACTTTCCGTGATCCGATCGAGCTGAAATTTGGCACACGGACCCGTCTAACCTAACAATGCATCGTGTCAAAATTTCAGATCGATCAAACGTACCGTAATTAAATTAATGCATTTTTAGTTTATCCTTATATGAGGTATGTAATTCAAATTCACGGTTTGTTATTGTTTTTTTCCACGTGAAAGTTTGAGTTGACGCTTTGAGGCGACCCATCGACGTACCCGCGCGCTTTTGTTTACATTTGACGTGTCATGCTGAGCTCGGTCAAGCGAATCGGTAACCAGACTTTTTCCCCTCTACCACCACCCCCCCCTCCAGGGTTATGAAGCAAAGTTGAGTTACGACAGATTCAGACTGTAAATATTTTTAAATACTTTTAGTTATGCCTCATATATAAGGGATTTATAGTCAAAAACTTTGTTTTTACGGGTTTGTTTTATTATAAATATATATTTTGTTGTCTTTTTTTCCTTTCATTAAAATGGTCCTAAATACTGATGGATTCCAGTATCTAGTATGTCGCGTTTCACTTAGGGATAAAATTCCTATTCCCTTATTACGATAAGAAATTATATTTTGTAAACTATTTCATTAATCCCACTTTTTCTATATCACCGCACTTTTTTCCTGTTTTTGTTTTTTGAAATTAGATAATTTATTTGCCAATTATATTTAACATTGATCTATTCTCTAAAAACGTATATGAAACGAAGATTTACATTTTAAAAGGAAAAAATATATGTTGGTATCGTGGACAGAAAGGAGTAGTTA
>CALYLW010000211.1:235000-442500 GCA_944989445.1 Ampullaceana balthica
CCGTGTGCCAAATGTCAGCTCGATGGAATCACCGGAAGTAGGTCATTTTCGACTTTTGTTTTTCCGCCCGCCCATGAGATGATGAGACGGCCGCGAAGTTAATATAAGGGATTTAATAACTCGCTTTGAACGGCATTTGAACGTCCGCGTAAATTTGTTCAATACAGAAATGAGGTTAAATTTTTTATTCTTTGTCTCTGCATTTTCTGATTATTTAATTTACGGCATTCGGGCAAAAGGGACAATTACAAAAACTAACTTAAAACCACCTTCAGGGTAAAATGAAGTGTCCTGCCAAATTTGGTCACCGTCCGTCATTTTGTTTTTCCGTGGCTGTCGAACAGAAAGTCGAAAAGCGAAACATACAAACATACAAACATACAAACATACAAACACCAACTGAGCTTTACATATTAGATATATATTTACGCTCAATTATCGCTGACTGCCTCACACCTAAAGCTAATTGAAAATATTGACTTGAAAATCATAATCCAGATTAACATTAACCAAACAACGCACGAACCTATGACGTCAGCATTTGTGTTTTAAACAGTGCTGACTGACTCAAAGATTTATTTTTTGGTGCAGTAATTTGGTGCGCTGCTTTTAAAATCGTGTGGTGATTAGCACTGTAAAAAAATATTATATACATACTCTGTGTACATTTCAGGAATATTTCTTATTTATCATACAAGGATAAGTTACTTGGACTTTTGAAAACAACAAAAAAACACCCCCTATTATAAAATAGTTTGTGCATCCGAAGGCACCCAAAAAGGTGTGCAAAATAATTATAAATTAAAGACGCGCTGTAAAAAAATATTATATGACGTCTATGTTTTAGCTTATATTTAATTTTTGAAAAGGTAACGATGTAAAAATAGGATTTGAGGATTTATAATTATAAAATACTTTGTGTTCATTTTAGCAAGTTTAATATTTATCAAACAAGGGTAAGTTACTTGGGCTTTTGACAAAAAAGGGTAGGCGCCCTACAACCCCTATTATAAAATACTTTGTGTACATTTCAGTAAGTTTAATATTAAGTATTTATCAAACAAGAATAAGTTATTTGGCGCCCTACAACCCCTAGTAATAAAGTAACACAACTCAATTTAAGATGCGTACACGAAAATGTGCGCGCCTTAATTTGACAATAAAAGATTTTTTAAAGCGCACCACTCAAAATAAAATATTTGAAAAGAAATACTGCAACAAAAATAACTCCATTTGAATGCCCGTCTTAATTTGTTCAATATGGAAATGATATATATATTTTTTTTTCTCTTTGTCTCTATATTTTCTGATTTTTTAAATTTACGGCTTTCAGGCAAAAGGAGCAATTACAAAAACTACACTAAAACCATCAGTAGGTAAAAAGAAACCGTCCTGATAAATTTGGTCCCCGTCCGTCATTTGGTTTTTCCGTGATTTTGTAACTGAAAGTCGAAAAGTGAAACATACAAACATACACACATACAAAAATACAAACACCAACTGAACTTTATATAGTAGATATCCATAAAATTAAATATTAATGACATAAACGTGCCCTTTTACTTCATAGTTTTACTTATTTATTACATTGCATTGCATTCTCATTATAATTGCACCCCGTTTCAAGTCGTAAATTATTCCCTTTTCAAGTTTCTTTAATAAACCAACGAAAATTTACCTTATTTTCTTCATTGAACTTTAACATCAAGTCTTCTCCCATTACTTTTATTTACCACGTTTTTATTAACTCGCTTTCGTTCCTGTGGCATTGTTTGTGTGTCTGTCCAAGATTTTTCAAATCTGCCAACGTAAAATTAAACCACTTTTGATGGTCCTAGAGATCTGTTAATTTTACCACAGATAGATCTTGGATGACAATGCATTGTATCAAAATTTCAGATCGATCGAATGTACCGTAATTAAATTATTGAACATTTTAATTTATCTGTATATAAGCATCTGTACCGTCTACTTTTGTTGACATCCATTAGTTCACCCCGTGACCACATCACCGTGTTTTTAAAACGTTTGGCGGCGCTTATGAGGTGTTTGGTATAAAAATAAAAATAGAGGTAAAAAATATTTTTAAAAACCACGTTTTTGTAAGTGGACTAAAAAGGAAGAAAATAATTTAAAACTAATAAGTTCAAGTACTTTCATATAATATGACTAAAACGTGGGGTGGGTGTTTGGTATAAAAATTAAAGATTTATAATTAAGAAGGCAAAAAAGAAATCTATAAGTGAGAGAATGAGTGGACCGCATATGTCAAACCTCATAAGCGCCCGCCCAACGTTTTTAGTCATATTATATGAAAGTACTTCAACTTATTAGTTTGTTTTAAATTTCTTCTTTTTAGTAAACTTATAAAAACGGGGTTTTTAAAAATCTTTTTTTTACCTCTATTTATTTTTCTACATAAGAAGTCCACACAATGGGTCGTCTATAAATAACGCCACGAACACATTTGTGACGATGCGTGACGAGGGGGGAAAGGGTGTTTGAGATATGCGGCGGGGGGGGGGTCGCAAAGCTTAGTGACGTCATATTGGAAGAGGGGTATAAGTTTTTGTGACGACATGTGACGAAGGGGAAAGGGGAGCGAAAAATCGGACACAATCGTGTGACGTTATTTATAGACGACCCCTTTTACCCAGAAGAGTGTTCATTATTTACAATTGCAATCCACTATCTCACCAAATACCCTTTATTAAAGTAAAAATTCAACTAAAAATGCTTGCTCACCACTCCACTTTTTCTGTTTATACAAATTTTGGGGAAAATAAAAGATCCATTGATTTCAAAAGATTTTAAATCTTTCAAACAAATGTTTAAATTTAATTTTTTATCCATATTTTCTCACTTAAAGGCTATATTCATGTTTTTTTATATCTCGCCCCTGACTAACCTATTTTCCCTATTTTTAGCTAACATCCTCCAACACCACTAACGTCTCCCAGCGCCTCTGACTACACAAAACAGCTCAGCCTCCTCACTGGTAGCCATCTTCAGATCGATACAACGATCAGCCGAAGCCGAATTGTCGGACACAGTCCGTACGTTGAAATCTCTGCTATGTACAACGAGGTATGTGCGGAGACATTTCATCCTCTCATCTTGGTGCATTGTTTTTTTATCAATAAAAGACTGAAGTATTACATGGAGTCTATGCCAATATTTTATTTCTATGTTGATACGAGATGTATTATTACGTAAACTTTTCTTACGTTTCAAACCATTGGCGGAGTCTAATATGACATGAACAATCCTAACCCAAGTAAGTTTGACTTAGATCATATAATATTGTACATTTCTTAATGGTTGATTTTTTTTTATTTCTAACGAATAATTTTAAAAAATGTTTCTTTTACTCTTACTCTTACAATTGATAGATGACTGAAAATTCGGGTATTTTTGTTTTCTACTAAAACCTCTTATCTAATGTATAAGTAAAGGAAATGTTTATTGAAAAAAACACAACTCGAAAGGGTCTTTAATAATTTTCATTATTTAAACGATTTAATGAAAGTGTAAGTTGGAGGCGTTTAAGACATTATCCATGCAAGTATTAAGTCATTATCGGTGTGTGACCTTAAAATTTATACTAAATAAAGTGTCAGTCGATAATCAAGGTCTATATATCATTTAAAGTTAAAGTCCACATGTTGGCTAAGTAAGTTTTTAATATTTAAAAAACGATTTATAATTTTAGAAAATTAGTGTTGATAACTTCCAAATTCTTGAACTCTTAAAATCCGCCCGCTCGAAACTCTTGATTGCTAGAAATTTGAAACTTCAGTTCAAATTATTTGGCTAAGCAGTTTGTGCTACTAATGATCCTACATGTGGAAGAAAATCAGAAGCCCCGAGCCTATGCTCTTCATGGGTCTTCCTGGAAGACCCTCCCAGCTATCTGGCCCCCTCCCCCAGAAAAGGACGTTGACAGCTGGGAACACCCCCCCGGAGCGGTCGCTTCTGAAGCGGCCACCTGGGCATCTAAGACAGAAAGTCGAGGATGCCTCCCACTAAGTTGACCTCACAAGGAGGGGTGGAATTGCCTTACTACGACCCGCTACCACTTCGGCGCCACCCCGGCAAAGCATACGAGTCTCAATGGTTAGGATCGCCGCAATGCGGGGGATCATCAATGACCTACCTAGGGTGCAACCCCCACTGGAAGGTTTCCTCAGAGCTGGCGTCCATTGCGTTCTTCGCGGTACCTTTTGCTAATCCGTACTGGCGCTCCTGGCCCTAAACCGGCACCGCTCAATGGCGTTGCTAGTAAAATTGAGGGGGACGAAACTGGTCGCTTCGGATTTACCCGACCCTCAACGGGTACTTTGGTTTTCATCATCGACAATGCATTTAAGATGCTTTGTCTAAGATCCGTACAGTGACTGTAATCATATGTAACTAGCACCTAACACCTAACATATCGGACTTTGGCATTGCCTGACGGGAGTTGTTGGTTTCAGGTCGCCGAGTCGCGGTCAGGTCCGTGCCCCACGACCTTACTCATCCGCCGAGCCCCGTAGAGGCCACCCCCTTTCGGCAGCTACGTTTGTGCTACTAAATTTCTGCTCTTTCTTTCTTTGTTTGTTGACTTTTAAAATTCATATTTCTTTTTTCTTTTTAGATGGTCTTTATGGTATTTAAAATGCATTTTAATTCCTTTGATATGTAAATCTTAAAATTCTTTTTAAATAAGATAAGACGCTTTTAAGTAAGGCTATATGTCACTAAATATTTAAAACCTGGAGAAGGATCTTTACCTGGGTGGTTTGAAAGCTGTACGTTTTCTCGGAGAAAGGATTATATTCAATTGATACTTATATTTTTGGTATGTCTTAAACTCATACTGAAAGAAGGTATACAATTTTGTTTTATTATCACCACAATCAGTTAATTCACCAAGCTGTATGCTTGTGGATCTCCAGGAATCTCGTTAGATTTTTTTAAAAAAAACACCCGTATATGATTTGCAAGAAATCTGAAAATTTTTTATATAGAGGTTGAAGTCTAGGTTTTAGTGCAATGGCTAGTAGATATGAGATTGGAATTTAAAGCTGTGGTCAAGTAATCAAGCAAAAAAGTATTTTCATGTTTATTATTTTGACATGTTATACGTAACTTTTATTTAAAATTACTAAACATAAATTATCTTCGAAATACAGTGGTAGAGAAAAAAAGGGTTTGCTTTAATGAATGAATATTTATCAATACATAATTCCCTTTGTCTGTATGTATGTATGGATGTAATTGATTTCAGGCGTATCTATTAAATTCGTTTTCGCCTTTATTATAAAAGTTTGATCATCGGAAGTTGCGCAAAAAGGTGTGCAAAATAATTATAAATTAAAGATGCGCTGTAACAAAAATATTATATGACGTCATTGTTTTAGCTTATATTATAATTTTTGAAAAGGGAACGATGTAAAAAAAGGATTTGAGGATTTATAATTATATAATATTATATATTATATATATTTACGCTCAATTATGTAGCCTAACGCTAAGGGAAATCACTCTGCTTTTTTCTTAAATTGAAAATATAGACTTAAAAATAATAATCCTTTTGGTTTCCAGATTAGCATTAACCAAACAACGCTCGAATTTATGACGTCAACATTTGTGTTGTAAACAGTGCTGACTGACTCAAAGAGTGGTGCAGTAATTTGGTGCGCTGCTTAATAAAATTATTTTAAAAATCGTGTGGTGATTAGAACTGTAAAAAAATATTATACATACTTTGTGTACATTTCAGGAATATTTCGTATTTATCATAGAAGGATAGGTTAATTGGGCTTTTGACCAAAAAAAAACCTATTATAAAATACTTTGTGTACATTTAAGAAAGTTTAATATTACGTATTTATCATACAAGGACAAGTTAGTTGGGCTTTTGAAAAAGGTGAGCGCCGTAGGCGCCCTTAAAAAAGGGGGGCGCCTCATGCGCCACGGCGCCGCAGCACAAATTAGTTATGAAATATTTTGTGTACATTTCAGCAAGTTTAATATTTCGTATTTATCAAACAAGGATAATTTAAAGTTACTTATGTTATTGATTCTCGTTGTCTGTATGGATGTAGTGCTGTTAGGTGGCGCTGCGATCGATTTTGTTTTATAGTACTGTTTGAACCAAAAAAGATTCCGTCATTTTTTGCGGGTTATCTCTAGTTATATAATAATAACTCTATCTCGTATATTTGCTGAAGAATATAATAGAAGTGGGGTGTTTCTTGTAAATTCGTCATAACAATAAGGATTTATGCGGTTTTATGAGAATGTGATATAAAGATATGAAATTGTGAAGGTTTTTGAAAAACCTGAAATAAAGCATCACTCTCATATACCATAATGTAAAAAACTGAAAAAACGTAAACAATGAAAATGTTGATGCTGAGATTAAAAGCGCGTACTTTTCGCGGTAATATTTCACTTTGTGAAATGAATGTATGTCGTTTTTTCCTTTATGCATTACTACACCGTTCATCCGATCACCATGAAACTTCGGGAAGTTATTGAGTACACTTTCGCAAAGGTTACTGATAAAAAGTAATTTTGTAAAAATAAAGGTAAAAAAAGGATTTTTAAAAACCACGTTTTTACAAGTGGACTAAAAAGAAGAACATACTTTAAAACTTGTAAGTTCAAGTACTTTGATTTAATATGACTAAAAACGTGGGGCGGGTGTTTGGTATAAAAATTAAAGATTTCTAATTTAGAAGGCAAAAGAGAGATCCATAAGTGAGAGATTGAGTGAACCGCATATGTTAAGCCTCATAAGCGCCCGCCCCACGTTTTTAGTCATATTAAATCGAAGTACTTGAACTTACAATTTTAAATTATTTTCTTTTTTTTTAAACTTGTAAAAACGTGGTTTTTAAAAATCATTTTTTTACCTTAATTTATTATATAGATAAAATAAAAAAAATTCAATAATTTAATAACGGTATATTCGATCGATCTGAAATTTTAACAAAATGCATTGTCATCCAAGATCTATCTGTGGTAAAATTTTGAGATCTCTAGGACCATCAGAAAAGGTTTAATTTTACGTTGGCAGATTTGAAAAATTTTGGACAGACACAGGAACGAAAGCGAGTTAATAAAAACGTGGTAAAAATTACCAGTCATTGGGGGCCGGGGAGCCAAAAATGTGCACTTTCAGTGGAATTGCAGATAAGTACCGATTTCGGTTACTAGAAATCGCTCAGAGTTGTTAAAAACTAGGGGTTTATCGGATTTCGGCTCCAGCTCCGTTAAATCCAGCCATTTTTACAAATCCGGCTCCGTCTCTGTTCCAATTTTGGCGGATTTGGGCCGGATTTGGCAACAGCACAGTAGTACTTCTAGTTTACTATTCTTGCTGATGTATATAAGAAAGAAAAACACTCATTTTGAATTTTAATGGTGCATTACTTCATGAATTTGTGGGACTTGAATACAGGGGTACCCAGATATACGTTTGTTATGGTATAAGTCCAACTCGGTATACGTCCTGTTTGGGCGCGAAACATTTTGCTTGGTATACGACCTTTGTTTGCAATACATTATTTTACATTTCAATGATTTAATATGAGTACATGTATAAGTCATTATTGTCATGTCGTAATAAACTTCAGTAATGAACAGTCGAGTGACTGCACCCACCTAGGTCAAGAGATGTAGTACTTTATTTTGTTGTATTTTTAGTTTGTAAATCCGGCTCCGTCCCCGCCCTCTGGCCGGATCTCACTTCATAAATCCGGCAAATCCGAATCCGGCCGGATTTCAAAAAATTGAATCCGGTATACCCCTATTAAAACCTACGTATATGATCTAATAATTATAAATTCAATTTCGTTCACCTTACTGAAACGGTACTCAAGCTATCGTGTACGTGTACACACACACGCACACACAAACAAACACACGCTTATTTACTTACACGTACACTTACAATTACACACTTACACAAACAAGATTGCAAAACTATGCTTTTCAGATTCAGGAAGGTGTAAAACGTTGAGATTTATTCCTATTTTATGTCTAATCTTGTATTTTGACTAAACTTTACGTCGAATATATGTACGACTGCAATACTTCTTTCTACCTGTACTTCGTATATAAGAATTTAAAAACATGTAACTTTCTAGGTAACATTAAAATTAAGGGCCCTGTTGAAACACTGCCTCACATCCTCATATTCACAATTCCCTTTAAGAAAATATGAATGGATAATTATTGATTCCAGTTTAATTTGCCCAGCTGTTAAATTAAAACTTATGGTAAAATATCACTCAGAAACACATCTATTTCAGAAAAAAATCATAAATTTATTTTCTTTCCCCGACACGATCATTTTCCCAGTTGTAATGTCACACACTCATATGATCCCGTTGCTTAACAGGATCCCGTTTTTTGATGAAACCCCTTTCCCCGATCCCATTACATTTCTAGCTGAGATCTCGTTCCCATGAGATACTGTTTTGGTTTCACTCCCGTTTTCCTGGTCGAATTATGCGAGTATTTATGAAATATGGCTAGGGCTCATCAACACCCACAATTGCGTATACTTTCATTTACAACTTCATTTACATTCCGTTAAATACAATAGAGCATTAATAGAAAGAAACGACGAGCATTTTCTAGAAATTTTAAAATTACATGTAAATCTTATTTAAGACAACTCACTAAATATTGAATTTTAAAAACCAACAACAACACATACTCACAATTAGGAAACTACGAGAATTATATATTTATATTTTAAAGAAAAAGAAATTTAGTATTTAAGATTCTTAAATGATGAAGAAATCGTTGTTCAGGATGATGGCCTACTCTATTAAATGGCGTCTTATTTAGGCATTGAATTAGTCTGCAGATACTTGAGTAAAACATTCAATCTTTCCCATTAAAATCGGTTGATAAATAAATAGAGGTAAAAAAATAAATATTTAAAAACACGTTTCTTTACATGGACAAAAAAATAAGAAAATAAGAAAAAACTTAGAAGTTCAAGTACTTTTATTTAATATGGCTAAAAACGTTTAGGCGGGTGTTTGGTATAGTTATTAAAGATTTATAATTTAGAAGAAATAAAACAAACCCGTAAAAACAAAGTTTTTGACTATAAATCCATTATATGTGAGACATAACTAACAGTATTGATTATTTTCAAACATGAACGGACTGAATCTGTCTTAACTCAAGTTTGCTTCATAACCCGGGGGGGGGGAGGAGGGTGAGAGGGGAAAAGTCTGGTCACCGATTCGCTTGACCGAGCTCAGCGTGACACGTAAAATGTAAACAAAAGTGCCCCGTTGCTTCGATGGGTCGCCTCAACGCGTTAACTCAAACTTTCACGTGGGAAAAAAACAATAACAAACCGTGAATTTGAATTACATACCTCATATAAGGATAAAATAAAAATGCATTAATTTAATTACGGTACGTTCGATCGATCTGAAATTTTTATACAATGCATTGTTAGGTTAGACGGGCCCTTGTACCAAATTTCAGCTCGATCGGATCACGGAAAGTGGGTCATTTTTGACTTTTATTTTTCCGCCCGCCCACCCATGAGATGACGACAGACAGAGAGAGAGACAGACAGAGAGAGACGGTGGTGAAGTTATATAAGGGATTTAAAAAGAGAGATCTATAAAGTGGGAGAATGAGTGAACTGCATATGCAAAACCTCATAAGCGCCCGCCCCACGTTTTTAGACATATTAAATCAAATTGAATTTATAAGTTTTAAATTATTTTATTCTTTTTAGTCCACTTAAAAAACTTTGTTTTGTAAAAATTCCTATTTTTAAATCCCTTATATTAACTTCGCGGCCGTCTCTGTCTGTCTCTCTCTCATCATCTCTCTCATGGGCTCGGCGGGCGGAAAAACAAAAGTCGAAAATGACCCTACTTCCCGTGATCCGATCGAACTGAAATTTGGCATACGGACCCGTCTAACCTAACAAATGCATCGTATCAACATTTCAGATCGATCGAACGTACCGTAATTAAAATTAATGCATTTTTGGTTTATCCTTATATGAGGTATGTAATTTAAATTCACTGTTTGTTATTGTTTTTTTCCCACGTGAAATTTTGAGCTGACGCATTGAGGCGACCCAACGAAGCGACGGGCGCTTTTGTTTACATTTTACGTGTCACTCTGAGCTCGGTCAAGCGAATCGGTGACCAGACTTTTCCCCTCTCCCCCCCCCCACCCACCCCTCCCCCCCCCACTAGGGTTATGATGCAAAGTTGAGTTAAGACAGATTCAGTCTGTAAATGTTTGAAAATAATCAATACTGTTAGTTATGTCTCATATATAAGGGATTTATAGTCAAAAACTTTGTTTTTACGGGTTTGTTTTATTAAATCCCTTATATTAACTTCACCGCCGTCTCTCTCTGTCTGTCTGTCTCTCTCTCTCTGTCTGTCGTCATCTCATGGGCGGGCGGGCGGAAAAACGAAAGTCGAAAATGACCCACTTCCAGTAATCCGATCGAGCTGAAATTTGGCACACTGACCCGTCTTACCTAACAATGCATCGTATCAAAATTTCGGATCGATCGATTGTACCGTAATTAAATTAATGCATTTTTAGTTTTTCCTAATATAACGTATGTAATTCAAATTCACGGTTTGTTAATTTTTTTTTCCACGTGAGTTTGAGTTGACGCTTAGACGTCGACCGTCGTGCCAACACCCCCTCACGTCCCATCCCCCGTTAAAAGACAGGGGACATCACTCGGTGTCAGTCTGTAAATATTTGTGGCGTTGGAAAATAATTAATACTTATAATTATGACTCAAATATAAGGGATTTATAGTAGAAAACTTTGTTTTTACGAGTTTGTTTTATTTACCTCTATTTATTTTAGTTTTAAATATTGATAGTGTGTTGGTTTTATCTAGTTTGATCAGTCAACCTACTCAACACCCGAAATTTCAGATGGGAAGAAGGAGATTTAGCAGGTGTTTGTCATGTATACAGAATAATACAAGTCTTATTTATAACCCCAATGTCTGTCTTGTATTATTCTGTTGGAATAATATCCATCTTGGATGAGCTACGTAGACCCATCAATTGTTTAGCCTGCGGGAAAGCCCCTGGCAAAAATGGAATTCCACCAGAAGTTCTCAAATGAGGAAAAGAAATACTTTTACAGCCTTTGTATGACCTTCTCACATTGTGCTGGAAACAAAGACAGATACCACAAGAGTTAAAAGATGCAAACATCGTTACATTGTAAAAGAATAAAGGAGACAAGATTGACTGCAATAACTATCGTTGAATCTCCTTCCTCAGTATAGTTGGAAAGGCCTTTACCAGAGTTGCATTAACACGCCTGCAGACCCTAGCATCGTGTGTACTCCCAGAATCGCAATGTGGCTTTCGAGCCGGAAGGTCAACTATTGACATGATTTTCTCTCTGCTCCAGATACAGGAGAAATGCAGGGAGCAACATATGCCTCTTTATAACTCGTTCGTTGACCTCAATAATGATTTTGATCTTATCAGCAGAAGCGACCTTTACCAGATCTTAGTCAAAATAGGCTGCCCTACACGTCTGCTTAGCATCATCAAGCAATTCCACTATAATTCTTTTTTTGTGCAGCCAAACAATGGAATTCTCTACCATTATACTTACGTAGTATTCAAACAACCAAGTCCTTCAAGACTGCACTTAAGACACATCTTTTCAAAATTTATTTTCAAAATTAATGAAACTACATTTCTTGTAAATGATTAACGTAGCTTATGTATAATGTACTGTAATTTTTGTGTTTGTTATGATATGAAAAGTTAATTTAATACTTATAGGTATGTTATTTCTTTCATGTAAAGCGCTGTGAGCCCAGTTCCTTACTGGGATACAGCGCTATATAAATAATCAATTTATTATTATTATTATTAACATGCAGGGCACAGTGTGCAATAACGGTGTGACCTTAGAGGCTTTCCAAGTAAGGAGTGGAGTAAAGCAAGGCTGCGTGCTGGCACCTACTCTATTGGCAATATTCTTCTGCCTCTTACTCCAGAATGCCTTCAAGAACAACAGTGAGGGGATATACATACACCCCAGAGCTGACGAGAGATTATTCAATATTGCCCGACTTAGAGCCAAGACCAAAATAAGGGAGATTTTGCTGTGCAGTTCTTATTTTCAGACGATGCCGACTTAATATCTCATACAGCATACAGCCTGCAGAACCTTGTATCCTTCTTATCAGCTGCCTGCAAAGAGTTTTGCCTGACCATTAGCATAAAGAAAACCAACATTATGGCAAAGGATGCTGCCTGCCCCACTATCATCATTGACGACTGCAACCTGCATGTTGTTGACAGTTTTACATATTTGGGATCGAACATCTCGAGCACCCTCTCAATGGAAGATGAGATTAGGGAAGGCCGCAATTGTTATGGCTAGACTGATAAAAGAGTCTGGTCCAATGCCAAACTCACAGCTAGAACTAAGCTGCATGTATACCAGGCCTGCGTACTGAACACACTCCTCTATGGATGCGAGTCTTGGACCTCTTATACCAGGCACGAAAGGAGGCTCAATAGCTTCCACCTCAGATGCCTTCGCCGCATCCTAGACATCAAATGGAAAGAGAAAGTCCCCAACATTGAGGGTCTGGCTCAAGCAAGCATGAGCAGCATTCCTGCCGTATTAAATAAAAAATGCCTCCAATCGCTTGGACACATCAAGAGAATACAAACATGTCGCATACCCAACGACGTGCTATACAGCGAGCTGGCGACAGGGAAACGGTCGGTTGGTCGGCCACGTCTCAAGATACAAAGACTTTTGCAGAAGAGACATGAAGGCAGCCAAAATTGACATACAAAACAAGGAAGATCTTTCAGAGGATAGGTCCACGTGGTGACCAATAGTGAAAGAAGGGTCACTAAGAACCGAGAAACAAACCAGGCCGGAAACTGCTGAAAACAGAGCGAGGAGGAAGGCCAGGCAACACTGCCCAACCGCATTCGTGTGTGTGACAGACAGAAGAGACTACCACTCGAAGATAGGTCTCATCAGCAACACCAGGAATTGCAATAAAGATAAAACTATATACACACACACGCGCACGCACGCACGCACGCACACACACACACACATACACACACATACATACATACATACAAAACTAATACTTTCCAAAATATTTTGTTAAAATGTGTAAGATGTTCTAACAATCCTAATCCAAAAAAATTTACAATGACAACTTTTTAAAAAAAAACACCGATAGCCCTTTTCACGATGGTGGATAATAGTTGGTAACATTCTCTTTGAATGGCAGTGTTAAGGTCTCTTGGTCAAGACATTTCTTTTACCCACCATCTTTTTTTAAATGACCATGGAATAGAACCATGTAGTAGGGTGATCTTCTTTATCAATGACACCTTCCTTATCCATGCGCTCAGAGCTTTCTTGAGGTCATCTCGAAATACTGCCCCCCTCCTTTTTTTCTCCCTTGACACTCTTCAATTTGTATTTCTCTATATGTCTTTTTCATTTTACTTATGATCTTTATTAGACTGCATATGATACCTCCTCATATTCACTATTTCCTTTGCAAAATTACGATTTACCAGTTATTGACTGGTATGTCCGTTTAATTTGCCCAGCAGTTACACTAAAACTTACACTACAATTTCATATCATTAATGTCATTTCAGCCTAGACCAGAAAACCATTGTTTTATTGTTGTTATTTAAAAAGTAAGAAGAATAATAATGTTAATTAAGTTATATTTTCCATTTCCACCTCATATCATAGAACTACATTTCTTAAAAAACTGGTTCACATTGACAAGTTAAGTAACACATAAAAGTTACATATGAAATTTATGTCCTTAAACTCGAGGTTTGGAAGTATTTTCCTTTACTCTATATCGGATGTGGTACTTATTACTGTTCTTCTTTCACTTTTATTTTTAATCGACCCGGGAATATGAAACTTGCTGCTTGACTCACTCTTAGAGAGAACCACCATGTAAGCCTGCACTAGAATTAACTCAGCCAGCCAAGCTTTGCTGTGTTCTTCCACTCTCCCGTGTTTGTTAGCGCCACGACGCGTGTTGTAGTAGTATTCACTGGGTCAATAGAAGAATGCGGTGCAAATCTAAGGTGAGTAGACAGTAGCTAGCCGTGGCCTCCTTCTTTGTTTACAATTTTCGTACAGATCTCGAGAGAATTATTAAGAGTTGTGTTTACAGTGACTCTATTCTGTGATTATTAGTAGTCATGATATAATGGGCCATTTCCACTGTCATCAAGTGTTTCTTAATTACCCTATGAAATCATTGGTAGAATATGTTTCAGCTTGTGGTTAAAAAACAAACTTCAATTTTTTTCTATATTGATACTATTTGCAGTATTGTTTTTATATGTAAGAGAAATGTTTCTGAGTTAAAGAAGAAATCGTAATATATTATTTCATTGTGTAAATTTATATTCAATTAGTATTGCTTTTTTTTTACTGATTTGTACATAATTTAAGATAAAAATTATTATTTTTCTAACCACTCAATTGTGTCTCTTTAAATCTATTTAAAGTCCACTTTTTATAATGAAGTATGAAGTGCCATTTAGTATATAAGTCTAATTCAATAAAAAGAAAGTTGACATGTGAATTAAACTGATATATAATTTTTAATTTAATTTTGTACAAACCAGTAAGTAAACGTTTCCATGTCACTAAATGAATCTGCATGTGTATTTTTAGATTTAAATATATTTTAAATCATTTTCATCATTAAATTACTCATACTATACGCATCAAAATATATCCAAAGATAAATATATCCGTTTAACATAAGTGCCTTCGAATAACCTTTAATACTTTTAAGTCCACACACTCGCCTCATCATATGATTATTGGTGACTTATCAGCTTTTCGTCTTGTGTACATTATTGTTTCCATTAGAATTCAGGGCTTCTCAAAGCGGTGGTCCGCGGACCGGTGCCGGTCCGTGGGGTGGTCCGCGGACCGGTGCCGGTCCGTGGGCCTTCCGCTGCCGGTCCACAGAAGTTATCAAGAAAGGACAGAAAAATATAATTATATTCCTCCATTGCAACCATTAATACTAACCCTATAGAATATTTTTCGGCAATAACCAAATAAAAAGGAAAACAATTAAAATAAAATAAATTACATTTCGCTATCACGTCAGTAGAGGGAAAATAGTTCACCAGTCCCTGGTGCATTCGAAAAATTCATGCTGGTCCACCATACTAAAAAGTTTGAGAAGTACTGCATTAGATGACCAAGTGCACTCTTGGCACCCACCGAGTAGTTCAGCCCACGTATTGAGAGTACCTTAAATACTTAGGCTTTAAACCCTCACTCTGAAAGTAGGTAACTTAATAACTCCTTTTCATAATAACCCCCTTATCAGACCAAGTGGGGCAAGTGAAGTAGCGTTCACAAGTTTCATTGAGCCACCACTAACGAGCAATGGATTGTGTGTTCCATTGCCATCTATTATAGATTCACACATTTGAGAGAGACTCAGTAAGACCCCCTTGGACGCTGGCTATTTGATGTTAACATTACGTTTGCACTACAAGTCAAAGTATATTGAAAATGTATGAGGCGTAAGTTGCCAGGACACAGCTTCAGTTACATAATCTATATTTCTCTTTTCGGGTCTCTGATTGATGATTTATTTATAGCGTTCGTGCATAAACAGCGCTGTTGGTTTCTAAGATTCAGTGGCTACACATCACCAACATGTGTAGTAGGCTCTGACATATTGATTTCCTTCTTTTTTCCTTTATCTATTTCCCTGTCAACATTCGAACTATTTAAAAACAGAAACCCTTATTTTAACCGTTCATTTGCGCTAAATGCTTCTTATAACCCGCTACAATCATCCATATCGTGTGTGTATAGCAGACGGTAAGTCGATATCCGTGTTTACCTTTCTCTACCTGATCTCAGTAAACACATTGTGACAGATGCTTTGCCTCGATCCAACATCTTTTTTGGTTAAACCTATGAAGGTTCTTACTGACATTTATTCACTCTTATCAAATGATAATGTTTGCAAAACGCGAACAACAAATCAAAATGTATAATTGCTAACATAGCTAAGATTACTCTAAAATTCCATAGATTTGCAAAAAATATAATTCTAAGCAAGGGATGGTGCTAAACATTTCCCTTTAAAAAACAAATAATATTTTAATATTAAAGCAAATTTTCAAAGCTCAATAAAATAAGGAAATGATGTTTTAAAAAAATAAGTCCAGGCTGCAATATAAAGCAGCAATGACCTTGAATCAAAGGTAACCAGCAGCCTGAGAATTATAAACAACAATAAAATTATTTTTTGTAAAGATAAGTTCTTTCTCGGGAATAAGAGCGCAGCTCATTCAAGTCGGGAAAATGCATGCTAGAGCAGGATTAACTTCTCGGGTAATTCTTTGTAAGCCATTTTTTAATTTTTAAAGTTTTAGTTTTAGCCATGCAAATATGTGAAACAAGTGTTCTTTAAGTAGGCCAGTTCTTACGTTTTGAGCTAAGGAAGTTTAGCCAATCAATTAAGTAAAAGCAATGCGTCAAATCACCACCAATAGAAAATATTGTGGAGAAATAATTGTGTATTTGGTAATGCCGTGTGCCATTATGTATCTTCTTAGTTATCTAATTTATTATACCTGTGTTGCCTGAAGAAACCAGGAAAGCCAACACTTTATCAACATTTAAAACTCAATATAATAGTAATAAGTCTAATGAACTAAAAATGGCTAAAGTGAGTTTTGGTCTCAACCATAAATGGGGTTATTTGTAGAGAACCGTTGTTATATACATAAACCATAGTAACCCTATATCACTTCTTGTCTCAAGTGCTCATCATCATGTAACAATTAAGTCCATAGTGCAGGGGTCGGGAAACCATGGCTCACGATCCAGATGTGGCTCTATTGATGGCTGCATCTGGCTCTCAGACAAATGTTTCATTATTTATATTTTAAAAAAGTTTATTCAGATTTATTTGATCTACATATTAATTGCATGGACCAAAAATAGCATAACAATGTTCTTTAAAAGAATTCAGAGACATAATTATTGTACCTTTAGTGTTGAAATTACATAAAATGCACACATTTACTTCAATTTTTTAGTTTTAAACATAATTTATGGCTCACACAGAATTTCTTTTCAAAATATGTGGTGTTTATGGTTCTTTCTCTCAGACAAAAAGTTTCCCGACCCCTGCCATAGTGTAATTCTCTCTCTTTTTTCTCCAACATAGCTGTGGTACAGTAACTGCTAATTCCCTCGTCCTCTCGATAATCATCTCCAACACTCTACGCCGTGGTCTGGTCTCAGTTCGTGTCCACTGTCCAGTCTCAACTGAAATTTTGTTGTTGTTGTCAGTTCTGAGCACCGGTGAAACGCATATCCCCCCCCCCGACACACACTCATCCGATGTAACCGATCAATAAAAGTGTCATGTGGTAACCAACTACAGTGGAACCTCTAATAACGAGATTAATTCGTTCCAGAATCTTACTCGTTGAGCGAAACACTCGTCTGACGAAAATGTGTCGCACCCGTTTCGTAGATATGCTCGAAATTCCCTTTGAAGCATCCATCTCCTTAATTTTGTTTTTTTTTCCTTGATAATAGTACAGATCGTTAATGTTGACCGATGTATGTGCGCTCTAGATTAGCCATGCTCACACCTTGTTCTCGCTTTTCAATAATTATACGTTTTATTTAAACATTTATTTTTTCTCTCTTATGATTATCTTCTTATTGTTTTTTCTTCAAAGACATTTTAGCACATGTTATTACACTTTGCACATAAAAAATACGAATACTGTCTGAATACAAAATTTGTAAAAACGGGTGCTAACAAACAAAAACAAAACGCTAACAGACCGAGTGCTAAACACAGACTAATGCACCGACCCACGCATAAATGTATGGAATAAAATAAACCCGTAAAAAACAACGTTTTGACTATAAATCCTTTACCAACGAGACATAACTAAAAGAATGTTCCTTATAATACGCTGCGCAAGACAATAAAAAATCCAAAATTTTAGTTATGTCTCGGAAAACATGTTTTAATATAATGCGCACCGATCGGGAATATATTTTTTTAAAGTATCGTCAATATAATATGCACTACACAGCGCGACAGGAAATATTGTTCAATATAATACGCACCGCGATACTCGAGCACAAAAATTAACATGCTACATAGAGATAAATAGAGATAATCTAAAAATTCATTTAATTTAATTACGGTACATTCGAATAATCTGAAATTTTGAGACATGTTTATCATCGGCACGAGTCTGTCTGAAAAATTTCAGCTCGCTAGCTTATGAAGAAGTGGGTAAAAAATCGATCCAAAGTTTTTTCGGCACCGCCCGCCTGAAGCAGACACCACTAGTTAATATAAAGGATTTTATTTTAAAAAACGTTAAAAAAAACAAAAAACTTTTGGACTATAAATCCTTTATATAGGAGAAATAACTAAAAGAATGTTCATTATAATACGCAGCACACGACAATCAAAAAAAATATTTTTTTTAGTTATGTCTAGTAAAACATGCTTAATATAATGCGCACCGATTAGGAATATGTTTATAAAAAGTATTGTCAATAAAATACGCAACTTATTGCGCGACAGGAAAGGTTGTTCAATATAATACGCACCACGACACTATAGCAAAAAAAATGTAACATGTTACACAGAGATAAATTAAGATAATCTAAAAATTCATTAATTTAATTACGGTACTTTCGATTTAACTTAAATTTTGATACGTCGTTTTTATCATCGGTAAGAAACTGCCAGCAAAATAAGTTCAGCTCGCTAGCTTACGAGGAAGTGGGATAAAAATCGATCCAAAGTTTTGGCGACAATCAAGCAAGCAAGCAAGGGTTCAAACAAACAGATACCACGAGTTAATATAAATGATTTTAAAAAAGGGACTTTCCTTTTCTGCGTAACTCGTGCGAAATGTCGCTCGTTAAAGGATAAACTTTTTCACATATTTTGCTCGTTATGCGAATTACTCGTTATGAGAGGTTCGTATCTCTATCTCCCGCCCCACTTTCTTTTTTTAAATTACAAAAATTGCATTTCTCATACGCTCGCAAGCCAGATGAATACGGAACACCCAGTCTCACCCTTGTAACATGTCATACTGACGTACCGAAATATTTTTTTCTACAAATTCAACCCTTGGAAGTATTATGTAACCAATAAAAAAATGGTGAATTTTTAAAAAAAAATGATACAGTTATTACAAAAATAAATAAATGGCACAAATACTTAACAAAAACATAGCATAGTCTAATTCTTTATAAGGAATTACTTGTCAACCCAGACTGTCTGTGGCAGCCCTCAATGTAAACAAGTAAACCAATTCATTCTATCAATTTTACACCACTTCAACCCTGATCGCAGCAATTTTGCAAGATTTTTTTCTGATTAACGGAAAATTTACTGCTCACAGCTGTCAGCCCAACAGCACAGGTGGAAATCCAATGAAAACATAAGTATACATCCTTACCGGCAATAACATTTAATAACTAAAGATGATAACTGTACACAGCAAGCATGAAGGACTTGGGATAAAATGAAATAACTAATCAGATCGTAGAATACGATAATTATTTTCAAACAAAAATACTTTCAAAATGTTAATTTTATCTTAATAAAATAGGATTCACTTACTAAATTTCTTGAAGATAAGTAACAAAAAACCGTTGCTAAGCAGCGGTGTGGCGTGGGTATGTGCCGCCCGGGGCAGAACCCAAATTTGCCGCCCACACCCACCCCACCCCCGCCCGAAAAATATGTTAATGCTATAAGGGTCCGTCCATAAATAACGTCACGCACTTAGGGGGAGGGGGGTCCACACATTTGTGAAGATGTGTGACGAGGGGGGGTGAGTTTAAGAATTGTGACGTCACGTCAAAAAACGCTACTTTAAATCAAAGTTCCACTTTAAATTAAATATTCGATTTCTTACTATTTATTTTATAAAGTTTTACATGGATTCACGCATGTTACGATATTAGAGTGCAGCCTTACACTAAATACATACTCAAATGACAATAAATTGATTTTAAACATGCTCATTTTCAAATAGAAAATACTGCTTTTAGGGGGAGGGGTCACAGCTTTGTGATTTCATATTGTAAGGGACGTCTAAGTTTTTTGTGCGACGAGAGGTTGGGGGGGGGGTAAATCTGCAAAAATCGCCTGACGTCATTTATGGACGGCCCCTAAAGTAAAGATACCAGGTAGTCTTTTATTAGAGAGTAATAATTATCTAAGGACACAATACGTTTTATGTTAAAAATAAAGAATTTCTTGAATAAAATTGAAGTTTTATGTTTTTCCTCACAATCTTTCATGTATCAATGTTTTCAGCCATACCATGCTATAGCCAAAATAACTATTGATTGGATAATCTTGGTGTATTCGTTATTGATCTTAATTAATTTTTTATTAACTTAATTTTAAAGAAGCTATTTTAACACATTGTATTATTTAAGACAATGTTCGAATTAATTATATCATTTTAGGCAGGGTAATTTCTAGCCTAAATATGTTTAAAACTGAATAAATTAAGTGGTCTTGAATTCATATAATTATTTGTTTACCTTGGTGTTAAAATATTCCTTGTTTGACAATGACAAGTAAGATATTTTGTATACTCTAATTTGAAGGCATTGAAGGCAAAATTTCAAAAACCAGTATATTAGCTGGTGTACGAAAATCATATCTATTTTCTAAATTCGAAATAACTGCCAAAAACTCACATGAATTTCTACAGTAATCTCTTGTTATTAATATGAAGAATAAAACTTTATTCTCAACTGTTTTTCTTCACAGCATGGATTCATATTCGCTTCGATCACCAAAATTTGCTCTCTTGCTCTTTGATTAGAACATTTGATTAAAACAATGAGGTTTCCACATACAGTTTTATTAAATTTCAAGCATCCTTTAGTATTTCATTAGTTTCTCTGTGAGAAGCCTCTGTTAAGCATTTTTAACACTATACGTTTGTAAATAATTTCGGGCATCTTTGACATAAATTATAAATTAGAAAATAAAAAGATTTTTTTGTCACCAGCAAAGTTCCTGCGTCTGTTCGTTTGAGCTTTTTGTCTGAATCTATCAATTCTTCCATAGCTTTAAAAATAATCTCAAAATGGCTCCATGGTATATTCACTATTGTGTATCCTGAATTCTGTTTAATGCATTGCTTGTAGAAGCAATTTGATATTCCAAACGAAGTATGGACATGGAAAAGAATGCGTAACAACATTCTAGTGTACTAAAACAGTTAGAGTTAGAGAGTTCGTTTCAGGAGTATCATGTAAAAAAAAATTTATTAAATGATTTTTTGAGCGAGATTTGACATTGACATTTAATTTATTGCGTCCTTCTTGAACTCAGCCATGAAGAAATATTAAGATAATAATAAGATAATCATTAATTTAAATTAAAAATCATTTCAGAAATTTCGTAAGAACCTCTTGTCACTTTGTTTTGTTCTTTATTAATAGTCTATTCTTTTTATACAATTTATGATTCTTTCCAATTGCAAAAAAAATTGGTAATGTTGAGCACTTGTTCATGAGTGGCTACTTTTGTGTTAATGTGTGCCAAGTTTTAATGCCATTAGAAAAGCAATTTTATTTATTATTATTTTTATTTATTCCACAAAATAAAGACATTAACATTAAAATAATTTTGCTTGGAAAGAACGGACCATATAAGTACGCCAACAACTTTGTTCCAGTCGTTTCATCCATCCATCCCTGTGGCGCTACAGCCCATTTAGGGCTTGGGCCTGCCTCACGACCTCCTTCCACTCAGTCCTTATCAACGCCTTTATTTTACAATATTGGATGCCCAGTTGTTGTAGATCTTTCTCTATGTCATCCATCCACCTAAGCCTAGGTCTTCCCTTGAGCCGTTCTCCTCTGGGGTTTTGGTGGTGTACCATCTTTACTCCTCTATCATTTGACATTCTTTCTAGGTGTCCTGCCCAGCGCAGTCTGCCCTTTTTTATTTCTGCAACTATTGTGGTATCCTTATATAGATTGTATAGTTCATGGTTGGTTCTTATTCTCCATCCGAACTCATCCTTTGTTGGTCCATATATTTTCCTGAGAACTTTCCTCTCCCATGTATTTAACAGGTTTTCTGCAGTTTTTGTCAAGGTCCAAGTTTCACTTGCATATGTTACAGCTGGTCTGATGACAGTTTTATAAAGAGTTTTCTTTGTTTCCCTTGTAATATTTTAGTTTTTGAGGATATTCTGGCTACTAAAATATGCTCTATTACCGGCTGATATTCTTTCTTTAATTTCTATCATTAATTCATTCCTTTCATTTAGTATTGATCCTAGGTATTTGAATTGATTTACTTTTTCAAAAGTCTGGTTCCTAATTTTAATGTCTTCACCTGTCCTTTCTTCTCTTTCTAGGGTCATGTATTTTGTTTTTTGGTTGTTGACTTCCAGCCCTGCTTGCAGTGATGCGTCTTCTAATTCAATGTATGACTTTGATATGTCTTTAGTACTTTTAGCAAGCAGGGCTATGTCATCAGCATATGCAAGGTACTGGATGGGTTGGCTATAGAAAGTGGCAATAGCTTTTGGTTCTTGAGTTTCCCTCAGGAAGTATCCAGTTATTGTTCCTCGAGTGTCAATATTTATGTTTCTAATAACTCTTTCTAACGTTAAGTTAAAGAGCATACAAGACAGTGAGTCTCCCTGCCTTAGTCCTTGTCTAATCCTAAATTCCCTTGAGTATTCTCCTTGAACCTTAACTTAGCTTCTTGAGTTGTTCAGCGTGACATATATCATTCTTGTCAGTTTGTTGGGTATGCCAAACTCCTGCAGCGTTTCATATAGATATTTCCTTTTGATGCTGTCATAGGCCATTTTATAATCTACATATAGTTGATGCACTGGGATGTCATAGCATTCATAGCACTTCTCTAATATGCATCTGATGGTGAAAATTTGATCAGTCGTTGATCTGTTTTGTCTGAATCCACATTGGTAGTCTCCTAATATTTCTTCAGCATATGGATGTAGTCTTTTGGCTATAAGTTTTGTCAGTATTTTGTAGGAAACGTTTAATATGGAGATTCCTTTGTAATTTTTGCACTGAAGTTTGGATCCTTTCTTGTGTATTGGGGTTATTAATGCCGTTTCCAATTCTGTTGGTATTTTCTCTTCTTGCCAGATTCTAGTTAAGAGATTATGTATCTGAATGTGTAGTTCTCCTCCTCCATACTTAATAAGTTCTGCTGTGATGAGATCTTCTCCAGGGGCTTTGTGATTTTTCATATGATTGATTACTTCTTTAGCTTCTTCTAATGTTGGCGGGTTTATAAAAGGGTCTGGTCCTCCATGTGGTGGTTGGTAATCATCATCTTGTCCATTATCTGTATTCAGTATGCCCTCAAAAGATTTAACCCATCTCTCCAATACTTTACTATTTTCTGTGATTCAGTCGTTTACCTCCGTTAAAATTGATTAAATATACCAGCACATAATTGTCATGTTCGTACACTACTTCAGCCCCAATGTTTTTTTTAACTCAGTAGCATTAGTTTAGAAGTCATTAGATTAATAAAAGAATAGGAGTTTGAAATTTTGGCATTTGTCCACGTATTTTAATAGTTTCTTCATTTTAAACAAAAAGTATATTGTCTTTTATTTAATTTTGTTAAACTTTATTATAACGTTATTTATTATTATAAGCTAATTAACAACGTGGACTTTGCCGCCCCCCCCCCAAACAATGTGCCGCTCGGAGAATTCACTTCGCTCATGTTTCAAATTGATAGGGTACAGTAAGATTTGCATTTACAACAGAAAAATCTGTCAAATATTAAGAACCAATTAAGTTGAGATCACATCAGCCTCTGGTTTTTCGGAACAGTAGCATTAGTATCATAAGAATTTAAGAAATGTTTGCAGTTGAAACTTTCACATGCTTGATGATATTTCCTTTATTTCTTTTATTAATTTATTATTTGGCTGTTATTTTATTTTGATTATTTTGATTATAAAATTTTCATTGTTAGAAACTTTATAAAAACTTCTAGGAATTTGCCGCCCCCGGCAAAGTGCCGCCCGGGGCATTCGTCCCCACTGCCCCCTTTCGCAACGCCACTGTTGCTAAGGCTTATATATTTTAAAAAAAGACTTTTCGGGTTTAGGGCCCAATAGGTGCAAGATGTTAAGTTTTTAAAAAATGTTGATTTCAATGTCGATCTTGATCAATATATTTGTCAAGATCGAGTGTAATCAAGTTGGTAATAAAGTCTTAAATATTTGCGAAAAAATATTTGGTGCCCCCGGACCCGAAGAAATGGAAACTAGCCACTAGGAGTTTAATTTTATATGAGCCATAAAGTTTGTATGTACCAAATATGGTTAAAATGCATCCATTTACACAGTAGCGAAAGGTGAAACTATTTGATAAAGCACATATTAAGGAAAATACTACATTTTGGGTGGGCTCCCGGCCCCCAATGCGTGGTAATTAAAATTAAAATTCCCGGTTACAACTACGGAGTGCTCTCTAAAACTGATTAAAGTTTCTTGCTTCTAGCTACACGAGTAAAAGGGATCATTTTTAGTACGTGAGAGTGTGTGTGAGTGAGTGAGTGAGTGAGTGAAGGAGTGAGCAAGTAAGTGATTGACTGCGTAAGTCAGCCAGTGATTCAGTGAGTCTGTGAGTCAGACAGTCAGTTAGTCAGTAAATGAATCAGTGAGTGAGTCAGTGAGTCAGCCAGTCAGTGAGAATGTCAGTCATGGAGTCGGTGTGTCCTTCAGTCAGTCAATTAGTGAGTGAGTCAGTCAGTCTGTCAGACAGTTAGTCAGTGAGTCTGTAAGTCTGTGTGTCAGTGAGTAGGTTAGTCAGTGAGTCAGGCAGTCAGTCAGTACGTCAGTCATGCAGTCAGGCAGCGAGTCAGAGAGTCAGTGTCAGTGAGTAGGTAAATCAGTGAATCCGTCAGTTAGTCAGCAAGACAGTCAGTCAATCAGTGATTCAATGAGTCAGTTAATCCTTGTATCAGTGAGTTAAGTCAGTAATTTTGTCAGACAGCAAGTTAGTCAATGAATCATTCAGTCAGTAAGTGAGTCAGCCAGTGAGTCATACAGTCAGTGAGTCATTCAGTAAGTCAGTGAGTCAGTCAGTCAGTGAGTCACGAAGTCAAACTGTCAGTCAGACAGTCAGTCAGACAGTCAGTCAGACAGTCAGTCAGACAGTCAGTCAGACAGTCAGTCAGACAGTCAGTCAGACAGTCAGTCAGACAGTCAGACAGTCAGTCAGACAGTCAGTCAGACAGTCAGTCAGTCAGACAGTCAGTCAGACAGCCAGTCAGACAGACAGTCAGTCAGACAGACATTCAGACATTCAGTAAGTCAGTGAGTCAGTCAGTCAGTCAGTGAGTCACGAAGTCAAACTGTCAGTCAGACAGTCAGACAGTCAGTCAGACAGTCAGTCAGACAGTCAGTCAGACAGTCAGTCAGACAGTCAGTCAGACAGTCAGTCAGACAGTCAGTCAGACAGTCAGTCAGACAGCCAGTCAGACAGTCAGTCAGACAGTCAGTCAGACAGTCAGTCAGACATTCAGTCAGACAGTCAGTCAGACAGTCAGTCAGACAGTCAGTCAGACATTCAGTCAGACAGTCAGTCAGACTGTCAGTCAGACAGTCAGTCATTCGGTCAGTCAGTAATTGAGAACGTCAGTCAGACAGTCAGTGAGTCACGAAGTCGGACAGTCAGTCAGAAAGTCAGTCAGACAGTCAGTCAGACAGTCAGTCACACAGTCAGTCAGACAGTCAGTCATTCAGTCAGTCAGTAAAGGGAGACCATCAGTCAGTCATTGAGACCGTCAGTCAGTCAGTGAGTCAGTCAGTCAGTCAGTGTCTTAGTCAGTCAGTGAATAAATGAATCAGTAAGTGTGTCAGTAAGTGAGTAATTGAGTAAGTCAGTAAACAGTCAGTCAGCCAGTGAGTGAGTCAGTAAACCAGTAAATGAATCAGTGAATGAGTGAATTTATGAGCCAGCCAGTCACTCGGTCAGTGAGTCAGTCAGTAAGTAAGTCAGACAGTGAGTCAGTGATTGAGTTAGTCAATGAATCAGTTAGTCTGTGATTCAGTCATTCAGTCAGTCAGTAAATTAATCAGTGAATGAGTGAATGAATTTTAAAGCCAGTAAGGGAGTATCGTAAGTGAGTGAGCGATTCAGTCAGTCAGTCAGTCAGTGAGTTAGTAAGTCAGTGATTAAGTGAGTCAGTCAGTCATTCAGTCAGTCATTCAGTCAATCTTTGATACAGTCAGAAAGTGAGTCAGTGATATAGCGACACAGTCAGTCAGTCTGTGACTCAAGCACTCAGTGAATCAGGCGGTCAGTGAGTCTGTGATTGAGTTAGTCAGTCAGTCAATGATTTAGTGAGACAGTCAGTCAGTCTGTGGGTCAGTCAGTCAATGAGTCAGTCCGTCATTACGTCAGTTAGTCAGTGAGACTGTGAGTCATTGAGTCAGTGAGTAAGTAGATCAGACAGTCAATCCGTCAGTCTGTAAATGAATCAGTGAGTTAGTAAATGAATCATGAAATGATTAAATCAGTCAGTCAGTGAGTTAGTGAGTCAGTGATTCAGTGAGTGAGTCAACCAGTCATTCAGTCCGTCATTAAATGAATCAGTGAGTAAGTGAATGATTGTCAGTTTGTCAGTTAGTGAGTGATTGAGGCAGACAGTCAGTGAGTCAGTTAGTTTTTTTTTATTCATTGAATCAGTGAGTGAATGAGTGAATGAGTGAATGATTGAGTCAGTGAGTGAGTCAGTGAATGAGTCAGTGTATGAGTTAATTAATGAATTGGTAGAGAGTCTAGGAAGTCTATACTTTAACAACATAAAATACTGAATAGTCAACACAATTCAATATGGTCCGCCTTTGGGTATTTCTTTTAAAATTTTATATTTATATTGCTCGACTTAGAAAGAATTTCATGTTCAATCAAGTACTAATAAATCTTCTTCACATTCTGATACCAGACTTTTGGTTTGTCCAGCCCCAAAGTTATCTGCACCTTTCTTGATCGTTCAGAATAAAATCGATCGATACCCGCCAGCATCTTCCTAGTTCTTTTTTTTTACCCTGTCAGCCCTTCACTGCAATACTTTCTGTATCAATCTTTTCTTTTTCTTTTTTTTCTTTTTTGCCCTAAATCCTGGGGCTAAATCTTTTTCATTTTCAAGGTTCTTCTGCGATACCCCATGATTTTGTTTCCACGTCTTATCAAACCCAGTTTTTAATTTTCAAATTTCTTTAACACAATAAGCAATAAACTACCTACGACCGCAGTATTAGCTCCATTTTTTAAAAAAATTTCTGTGTGAGCTGGCACATATCTCCTTTAGTTTTCGCATCTTGTCTTCATTATTCTGAATGGCCCTGATCATTTTTTCAAGTTTTTCATTGATTTGACTCTATTTGACTATATCATATCCTATATAATAAAAGGCAATTTTCTGTGCGGTCAATGATAACGATTGGTCCCTCAAACTCATACAGACTACAAAAGCCAATCTTATTTTATCTTATCTGTTTCACTGGCGGAGAAAAATTAAATCCCATCCTATTTCATAAAAGGCAATTTTCTGTGCGGTCATCGATAGCGATTGGTCCCTCAAACGCATACAGACTACAACAACCAATCACTTGCGGAGAAAAATGAAATCTCATTTACATATTGAACGACGTTCAAAACAAGTTATTTTTAAATCCCTTATATTAACTTCACCGCCGTCTCTCTCTGTCTCTCTCTCTCTGTCTGTCATCATCTCATGGGCTCGGCGGGCGGAAAAACAAAAGTCGAAAATGACCCACTTCCAATGATCCGATCGAACTGAAATTTGGCACACGGACCCGTCTTACCTAACAATGCATCGTATCAAAATTTCAGATCGATCGAACGTACCGTAATTAAATTAATGCATTTTTAGTTTATCCTAATATGAGGTATGTAATTCAAAATTCACTGTTTGTTATTGTTTTTTTTCTGCCCAGTTCCACGTGAGTTTGAGTTGACGCCGACCGTCGTGTTGACGCCGACCGTCGTGCCGACACCCACTCGCATCCCACCCCCATTTATTAAAGACAAGGGACATCACTCGGTGTCAGTCTGTAAATGTTTGAAAATAATCAATACTGTTAGTTATGTCTCATATATAAGGGATTTATAGTCAAAAACTTTGTTTTTACGGGTTTGTTTTATTAAATCCCTTATATTAACTTCGCGGCCGTCTCTCTCTCTCTCTCTCTGTCTGTCTTGGGCTCGGCGGGCGGAAAAACAGAAGTCAAAAATGACCCACTTCCCATGATCCGATCGAACTGAAATTTGGCACACGGACCCGTCTAACCTAACAATGCATCGTATCAAAATTTCAGGTCGATCGAACGTACCGTAATTAGATTAATGCATTTTTAGTTTATCCTTATATGAGGTATGTAATTTAAATTCACGGTTTGTTTATTGTTTTTTTGCCACGTGAAATTTTGAGCTGACGCATTGAGGCGACCCAACGAAGCGACGGGCGCTTTTGTTTACATTTTACGTGTCACTCTGAGCTCGGTCAAGCGAATCGGTGACCAGACTTTTCCACCTCTCCCCCCCCCACCCCCCCCCACTAGGGTTATGATGCAAAGTTGAGTTAAGACAGATTCAGTCTGTAAATGTTTGAAAATAATCACTACTGTTAGTTATGTCTCATATATAAGGGATTTATAGTCAAAAACTTTGTTTTTACGGGTTTGTTTTTGGAGAAGTTTTTTTCCAAGAATTTATTTTGAGCGGTGCGCGTTGGGATTTGTAGTCAAAAACTTTGTTTTTAAGGGTTATTTATTATAACTCTGGACATATCGTGGTGTGGGGGGGTAGGGTCTCTGGACAGACCGGCGGTGTGGGGGGGAGGTAGGGTCTTTGGACAGACGGGGGTGGGTAACTATAATGTATAGTATTTTTGACGTCGGTATTTTTGAGGGGGGGGGGAGTTAGGGTATCTCGAAAGAGCGTGGTGTGGGGGGAGGTAGGGTCTCTGGAAAGACCGCGGTGTGGGGGATAGGCTCTCTGAACAGACCGTGGATTGGGGGGGGGGAGATAGGGTCTCTGGACAGACCGCGGTGTGGGGAGGGAGGTAGGGTCTCTGGACAGTCGGGAGTGGGTAATGTTGTGATGTCCTACCATGAACTTCACAGGTTACCACCCTACACTAATTCCCGTCCTTCGGCGGAATTTCTTGCTAGTCATATATAAAGGATTTATAGACAAAAACTTTGGTTTTTACGTATTTTTAAATCCCTTATATTAACTTCGCGGCCGTCTCTGTCTTGGGCTCGGCGGGCGGGTGGGCGGAAAAACAGAAGTCAAAAATGACCCACTTCCCATGATCCGATCGAACTGAAATTTGGCACACGGACCCGTCTGACCTAACAATGCATCGTATCAAAATTTCAGATCGATCAATGCATTTTTAGTTTATCCTTATATGAGGTATGTAATTCAAAATTCACTGTTTGTTATTGTTTTTTTTCTGCCAGTTTCACGTGAGTTTGAGTTGACGCAGACCGTCGTGTTGACGCCGACCGTCGTGCCGACACCCCCTCACATCCCACCCCCATTTATTAAAGACAAGGGACATCACTCGGTGTCAGTCTGTAAATGTTTGAAAATAATCAATACTGTTAGTTATGTCTCATATATAAGGGATTTATAGTCAAAAACTTTGTTTTTACAGGTTTGTTTTATTAAATCCCTTATATTAACTTCGCGGCAGTCTCTCTCTCTCTCTCTCTCTCTCTCTCTCTCTCTGTCTTGGGCTCGGCGGGCGGAAAAACAGAAGTCAAAAATGACCCACTTTCTATGATCCGATCGAACTGAAATTTGGCACACGGACCCGACTAACCTAACAATGCATCGTATCAAAATTTCAGATCGATCGATCGTACCGTAATTAAATTAATGCATTTTTAGTTTATCTATATAAACTATATGTAGAGGTCGCTATCGTTTACGTTTTACGGGTCACTTGACTTCAGGCCAGCTACCGGTGTGAACACGTCTCGTGCTTAAACCAGGTAAAGCGGCGTGCTTTTGTTTACATTTGGCGTTTCACGGTGAACTTTCCCCAGCGATCGGTGACAAGACCTTTCCCCTCTCCCACCCCCACCCCACCCTTTTTGGGTTAAAACCAAAGGGGAGTAAAGACAGATTCAGTCTGTAGATATTTGTAAATACTTTAAGTTCTGTCTCATATATAAGGGATTTATAGTCAAAAACTTTGTTTTTACGGGTTTGTTTTATTAAATCCCTTATATTAACTTCGCGGCCGTCTCTCTCTGTCTTGGGCTCGGCGGGCGGGCGGGCGGAAAAACAGAAGTAAAAAATGAACCCACTTCCCATGATCCGATCGAACTGAAATTTGGCACACGGACCCGTCTGACCTAACAATGCATCGTATCAAAATTTCAGATCGATCGAACGTACCGTAATTAAATTAATGCATTTTTAGTTTATCCTTATATGAGGTATGTAATTCAAAATTCACTGTTTGTTTATTGTTTTTTTGCCACGTGAAATTTTGAGCTGACGCATTGAGGCGACCCAACGAAGCGACGGGCGCTTTTGTTTACATTTTACGTGTCACTCTGAGCTCGGTCAAGCGAATCGGTGACCAGACTTTTCCCCTCTCCCCTACCCACCCCTCCCCCCACCCATCCTCACTAGAGTTATGATGCAAAGTTGAGTTAAGACAGATTCAGTCTGTAAATGTTTGAAAATAATCAATACTGTTAGTTATGTCTCATATATAAGGGATTTATAGTCAAAAACTTTGTTTTTACGGGTTTGTTTTATTAAATCCCTTATATTAACTTCGCGGCCGTCTCTCTCTGTCTTGGGCTCGGCGGGCGGAAAAATAGAAGTAAAAAATGACCCACTTCCCATGGTCCGATCGAACTGAAATTTGGCACACGGACCCGTCTGACTTAACAATGCATCGTATCAAAATTTCAGATCGATCGAACGTACCGTAATTAAATTTATGCATTTTTAGTTTATCCTTATATGAGGTATGTAATTTAAATTCACGGTTTGTTTATTGTTTTTTTTTGCCACGTGAAATTTTGAGCTGACGCATTGAGGCGACCCAACGAAGCGACGGGCGCTTTTGTTTACATTTTACGTGTCACTCTGAGCTCGGTCAAGCGAATCGGTGACCAGACTTTTCCCCTTTACCCCCAACCCACCCCTACCCCACCCCTTCCCCCCCCCACTAGGGTTATGATGCCAAGTTGAGTTAAGACAGATTCAGTCTGTAAATGTTTGAAAATAATCAATACTGTTAGTTATGTCTCATATATAAGGGATTTATAGTCAAAAACTTTGTTTTTACGGGTTTGTTTTATTAAATCCCTTATATTAATTTTACCGGCGTCTCTCTCTCTCTCTCTCTCTCTCTCTGTCTGTCTTGGGCGGGCGGAAAAACAGAAGTAAAAAATGACCCACTTCCCATGATCCGATCGAACTGAAATTTGGCACACGGACCCGTCTAACCTAACAATGCATCGTATCATAATTTCAGATCGATCGAACGTACCGTAATTAAATTAATGCATTTTTAGTTTATCCTTATATGAGGTATGTAATTTTTATTCACGGTTTGTTATTGTTTTTTTGCCACGTGAAATTATGAGCAGACGCATTGAGGCGACCCAACGAAGCGACGGGCGCTTTTGTTTACATTTTACGTGTCACTCTGAGCTCGGTCAAGCAAATCGGTGACCAGACTTTTCCCCTCTCCCCCCCACCCACCCCTCCCCCCACTAGGGTTATGATGCAAAGTTGAGTTAAGACAGATTCAGTCTGTAAATGTTTGAAAATAATCAATACTGTTAGTTATGTCTCATATATAAGGGATTTATAGTCAAAAACTTTTACGGGTTTGTTTTATTAAATCCCTTATATTAACTTCGCGGCCGTCTCTGTCTGTCTGTCGTCATCTCATCATCTCATGGGCGGGCGGGCGGAAAAACAAAAGTCGAAAATGACCCACTTCCAGTGATCCGATCGAGCTGAAATTTAGCACACGGACCCGACTCACCTAACAACGCATCGTGTCAAAATTTGAGATCGATCGAACGTGCCGTAATTAAATTAATACATTTTTAGTTTATCCTAATATAACGTATGTAATTCAAATTCACGGTTTGTTATTTTTGTTTTTTTTCACGTGAGATCTCAGTTCGCGCGTTGAAGCGACCCATCGAAGTACCGGCGTGCTTTTGTTTAATTTTTACGTGTCACGCTGAGCTCGGTCAAGCGATCGGTGACCAGACTTTTCCGACCCCCACCCCCACCCCAAGGGTTATGATGCAAAGTTGAGTTAAGACTGATTCAGTCTGTAAATGTTTGTGGCGTTTGAAAATAATCAATACTGTTAGTTATGTCTCATATATTAGGGATTTATAGTAAAAAAACATTGTTTTTACGGGTTTGTTTTATTACTAGTCTTATATTAACTTGCTTTGTAAGTTTAATCCGATATCCCATCCCACTATTTGTTTATAATTTTTTCACGTGCCCAGTTCACGCGTTGACGCCGACCGTCAAAGTTCCCACCCCCTACCGTCCCTGCGCCCGGTTTTAAAACCAGGGGAGATAATTCTGTTTCAGTCTGTAAATGTCGCGTTTAAACATAATCACTACTTTTAGTTATGTCTCATTTATAAGGGATTTATAGTCAAAAGGTAAGCTGGCTTTGCACTTACTGTAAAATGCGTAGACTAAAAAGTAGAAAATTAGTTCATTTTTAATATAAGACTAGTTTTTAAAAAGTGTTTTTAATGTTGATTATTTTACTATATCTTATCTTATCTTAACTTATCTGTTTCATACGCTCCTTCTATACAGAAGATTATTGCGTCCTACGCGTATCTATGGTTTGTGTTTAGTCCTGCATTCTTATTAGAGTTTTAAATGTTGATAAAGTGTTGGCTTTCCTGGTTTCTTCAGGCAACCCATTCCACGCCCGAATTCCGGACGGGAAGAACGAAAGTTTATATGAGTTTGTTCTTGCATACGGAATAAGAAAGGTGTTTTTATCCTTATGTCTATCTGAGGGTTGTATTAAGTTATCTTTGTGTTGTATTTCTAAATTAGAGTTAATTGCTTTATGTATGATTACTACTTTACTCTTGGTTCTTCTATCCTCTAGTGTTTCAAGGTTTAATGATTTAACTAATGGTGTTATTCTAGTCAGTTTTGAATATTCTCCAGTAATGAATCTGGCAGCTCTTTTTTGGATTTGTTCTAGTTTATCAATGTTTTCTTTGGTGGATGGGTCCCATACAGAAGATGCATATTCTAGTACAGGTCTCACCAAAGTGAGGTAGCATTTTAGTTTTATATCTTTATTACATTTTTAAAGGTTTGTTTTTTATAAAGCCTAAGGTTTTGTTTGATTTTTTAATAACTTCATTGACATGGGGATTCCATGATAATTTCTCATTTATTAAGACTCCTAAGTATTTTGCATCTTTAGTTTGGGTTAGTTCCTTTCCATGAATGAAATATTTTGAATGTATTTGTTTCATTTTCGTTGTTACTCTTAACAGTTGACACTTTTCTGGGTGGAAACTCATACTCCAGTTAGTTTCCCATTTTATCAATTCATCTAGGTCTTTTGTAAAATTTTGCTATCTGGTTCTGATTTAATTGTTCTATCCTTTATATATGAGACATAGCTAAAATCTGGATTTTTGGATTATCGTGCGATGCGTATTATAATGAACATACTTTTAGTTATGTCTTGTATATAAAGGATTGATAGTCAAAAACTTTGTTATTTACGTTTTTTTAAAATTTATTATTTTGTAACATATCGTAAATAGATCCGGGTAGTAATTTTACTGAGTAAAATACTTTTAAAAAGATAAAGACATTCTATAAAATATGTTTATTTATTAGCTTCGAGTAATTGAAATTGTCCGAACACATAGTATTTGAGATCATTGAAATGATTTATTATTTTAAGTGTTAGTTAAATAGAGCGTGCCGTCATTTAGAATGTTACAGACCCCGTTAATTACAGGAATCAGCGTACAAGCGTAGTCAAAGGTGTGTTTTTATAGGTGGCTGGACACTTCGACCCCAAACAGTACGACCCTGCCAATTCGACGCTAGAACGTTTGATCCCGAGCGATTCGAACCCATGACGTTTCTACCCCGTACGGTTTCATCCATGGGTGGTTAGACCACTGACTTAATGAAAAAAGCAGTGTAAATAATGAAATATATATGAAATGACATATAAAGAATAAACAATTTTTAAAAAACAGTCAAGTTTTAGCCTTAAATAGATTTGACAAGACCATATGTGCAAAAAAAAATAATAATAATAATAATACGGTTTCTTAATTTAAAAATTGAAAACTAATTCTTGTATGTGTCCTTGAAGAACATGTTACCAAAGACTTTGATGAGCTAGTGAATGGCATGCCTCAAAATAAACGCATTGGAGAATTAGTAACGTAAAACACATGTACGATGTGTGCGAGGAAGAAGAGAACAATATAGAGTAGTATGGACAGTCTGTGATTAGTATTCCAACATGGAACAAGGTATGTGACGTCGATAGTGAACTTCCTGTAACTAACATGTGTGTACGATGGCATCATGGATTTTAATCACTCTTCAGAAGTGAACATCTATCTGGGGATATTTATGGATGGAAATGTGAAGGACTGCATTCAAACAAGTCTTTCCTATTACATACAAGCATGTACCTGAACACAGTAGCCTAGGCGAAAACGTTATTGTGAGCTACAGTAACGAGTTGAACGAGCATTGGAAACATACACCCGCATTACTACCTTGACTTACCTTAAGGGCATAGCGCATTCGTTACAATCTTGAATGCCCATTAAATGTTAACCGGTTGTCAATGTGTATACTTCCTTTTTGTCAATCGTCATATCATGGATTAAACATTTATAATAACTGTTTATGCTGTTGTTTATTTTAAATAGATACTAATATTAAACGTAATTAATTTAATACAGAAAATAAAATTTAAAAATAGTAACAAAATAAAAATAATAAATTAATGTTCAGGTGTCCTAGAGTCGCGTCGTCCGGGCTCAAACTGACCAGGATCTTATCGTCGTGGGGTCGAAATTCCCTGGGGTCAAATCGGCATGATCGAACAGTCCAGTGTCGAAGAGTCATGGAGCCGTCTTTATAAGCCATGGTGTCCGCTCTATTTGACGCAGCAACTGTAAACTTTTAATAAAACCCGCGATGGGATTAGTTGTGCCCAGTGGCGTAGCTAGGGGGGGGGTGGAGGGGGCGGTTCGCCCCGGGCGGAACACGTTTTGGGGGCGGCATTTGGGGGCATTTGAAAAGTACAGCCCTTTCGGACAACCGCCCTTTTTCTTTGTTGGTTTTTTCCCCCCAAATTTTGCATAATGATGAAAATTTGTTAAGATCGTGGATTGTGTATTCACCATTGAAGAAAATTATATATTGTTTTTGCTGTCAACTGTTTGGTGATTTTTGCCAATCAAATTTTAACACGGAAAATAGTTTTAACAAATAGTGGAAAATTAATCTCAAAATAAGTCAACACCGTTGAGACTACTGAATAAGTCAACACGAGTTGAGTCTACTGCAGATTGGATCATTTTCCCAATGGAAGGAATTAGAAATAAGAATTGGACATGGTGCATCTTTTGATACACTACAAAAACAGAATATTGATAAAGAAATAAGAAAAAATGAAAGGAAATGCTCACAATATTTGATATAATTAGATTCTTAGCTAAACAAAATTTGGCGTTGAGAGGTCATCGTGAAAGTATTCATTAGGAAGACAAATATAGGAAATTTTCTAGAGCTTTTTGACTTGTTGGCCAAGTACGACCCAGTATTATGTGAACATTTAGTACAAATTAAGATGGCTAATAAATATAGTGTCTCCTATTTGTGGAAAGTGATTCAAAATGAATTCATAGACCTATTGAGAGGGGCAGAGAGAAAAACAATAATGGACCAAATAAAGCAAGCTAAAAACTTTTGTATGATATTTGACAGCTCTCCAGATATTTCCCACAAATATTAAACTAGTCAAATTAAAAGATACGTAGTTATTGATGTTGGCGAAGTTAAAGTTGTAGAATCGTTTATTTACTTTGTAGAAAATAAAGGAAACGCCAAGTTAGAAGGGAAAACATTTGAGCGTGGAAAATTCACAAGACGTGGGTCCTATCTTTAGAACATGAAGTACAACGAGAAATTTTTAAATCCATGGATCGAATTATAAAGGAATTAAAAGAACTCTTTGATCAGTTGCATGTCCATGTAAGAAAATATTCGTGTATAATCCCATGTAACCTACTAAGTGAAGAAATTGAATGTCAAATAAATGATTTTATTGACATTGATAAAGAACAGTTCCATAATGAAAGAAAAATGATAATGGTTTTGTGGCTGTACCTATACTACAAAAAGAGGCATTGCGTTGGAAAAATGGAGGAAAAGGCCCGCTTGTCGTATTAGTTTATAAATAAAGCTTAAATATATTGTTTTCATTGTACAATTTGTTTGTGTATTTTGTATTCTAAGAATTTTTATAACAATTTTGTTATCAGTGTCGATAGTTGTGAAACGAGCTTCTCCAAACTGAAGTTGATAAAAAAATATCTTCGTTCCACAATGAGTGCATGATTTAAGACAGGGGTTGGGAAACCATGGCTCGCGAGCCAGATGTAGCTCTATTGATGGCTGCATCTGGCTCTCAGACAAACGTTTGACTATTCTTTAAAAAAAACACGTTTATTCAGATTCCTTTGAATTGCATAAACAATAAACAGCATAACAATGATGTTAAAAAGAATTAAGAGACATAATTATGGTACTTTTAGTGTTGAAATTACACAAAATGCACACATTTACTTCAATTTTTAGTTTAAAAAAAATATATGGCTCTCTCAGGCAAAAAGTTTCCCGACCCTTGATTTAACTAATTTAAGACTACAAAATCTTGCAATATTGTCCATAGAACAAAATATAACAACTTATTTAAATTTTGATAGCATAATACACAATTTTTCTACTATTAAAGTTAGGAAAATAAATGTATAAATAATATGTTTACATACTAATGTACACAATTTGTTTGTAAAAATATAATTAAATAATTTATTTATAAATACAAAATAAACGCATACTAATTGGTAATTTAATTTTTGGGTGTAAATTTGGAATACGTTTGTCTCATGGGGGGGGGTGGGGACCTGCAACCTCAGTAACTTTCTTGTAACCTTTAAAAAAAAGTATCTTGTATTTTTATAAAATATGTATTTATAGGTATAACATCTTATTTGGCCTCCTTTATTGCCGCTAACTTAAATATGTCATTCAATGGTAGAAATGTTCGCCACATTTTACTTTGTTTCAATTGCAATTATTTATTTATGTTTATTAATTTATAAAAACCAGGATACTATCTACTTAGAAAGGGCTGCAAATTGGAGACCGCCCCGGGCGGCAAAACGTCTAGCTACGCCACTGGTTGTGCCTGTGGAAATTTTAAACGAAATCGATATTCCCGTATGAAATTCTGCTAGACTGAGAAGTGTGATTCTTGATAAAAGGCAATATTTCCATTTGTTATTAATCAATGAGATGACGTGACCCGGCGCTACTGCATGTGGTGGTTAGTAGCCTGGATACGTGCACGGCATTTTCTGGTGTACATAGCCTGATTGTTGGAACATACAAAAGTAAAACACTGCTATGGCTCATTTTAATTAGCATCTGAAAGAAGAAAACGTTAGCTAATTTATTTCATGAAAAAATAAACCCAAGTTCACTTAACAGAGGGCAATTTGACTTTTTTTTCATTTGTACGTCACTTGTTACATAACTAAACAACTAATAAATGTATCTTATCACGATGCCATTACTGTTCATAATTCACTTGAACCTACCTACCGGTAATATTGAAGAGAATAATGAACCCTTACATTATGCATTGATTGCATTTTCAAAGTAACGACTCTAATTCTAATCCTCCTATATAATAAAAGGCTATGTTCCGTGCGGTCAGTGATCGTGATTAGTCCCTCAAACACATATGACTCCTACAGACAATCATATTGAACATGTATACGCGTACGTTCAAAACGAGCTATTTTTGGTGCAGTTTTTCTTTCAAGGGGCCGTCCATAAATGACGTCACGCGATTTTGGCCGATTTTTTACCCCCTCCCCCCCCTCGTCACGCGTCGTCACAAAAAGTTAGACCACCCCTCTAAAAGTACGTCACAAATATTTGACAAAAGTGTATTCTGTATTTGAAAATAAGTATGTTACAAATCACTTTTATTGTCATTTAAGTATTTATTATTTATTTAGTGAAGATCTGCATTGTAATATCGTAGCCCGCGTGAAGCTTTTTTTTATAAACGTTTAACCGGCCTTCAGAAAACGAACTGTGTTAACATCCTTAGATTATATTTTGACTATTAATCATCACGGTTAAAGTCTTTGTTTAGAAAAAAATATATTTAAAAATAACATTTATAAAATAAATCGCTCAATTGACTGACGGGCATCCCGTAAGAAAGAGGTCGGCGAACAGAGGTAAATAACCACATCTGGAGTCAAAAAGGGAATTCTTGGGGGTAATGCAGACTCATTTGGGACATATAACATCCACTACAATCCACTAGATATATTAAAATACGTCATGTGTACGTGTACGCTTGGAACATATGCCCATTATTGAACCGGTTCCTTCCCGAAAATGCTTATTTTTAAAAAATTTGACAACTATGTAGATTTCTTACCTACGTACTATACGAAGACATCTAAATCTACCCTACTTTCATTTAATTTATATTGACAGGAGTGACAATAATCTTAGTCCACGTGACTTGTATCTGGTATCATTTCTGTGATATTTAAAACTAGGTTGTGCTGCGGCGCCGTGGTGCCTGCGGTACCCGCTTTTTAGGGCGCCATTGGCGCCCACCTTTTTCAAAAGGCCAACGAACTTGTCCTTGTATGATATATATGAACTATTAAACTTCCTGAAATGTACACACAGTATTTTATTATTAACAATCGTCAAATCCTCTTTTTACATTGCTCCCTTTTCCAAAATTAAAATATGAGCTAAAACAATGACGCAATATAATATCTTTTACGGCGAGAACATTTAGAAAGCAGCGCACTAAATTATTGCACCAAAAAAAAACTCTTTTCGAGCGTCCGCATGAAATTGTTCAATTAATAAAAGTGTGGAGTGTGTTTAATGTTAATCTGGAAAGCAAAATGTTAATGATTTTTAAGTCTATGTTTTCAATTTAAAAAAAGCAGAGTGATGTCCCTGAACGTTAGGCCAAAGTGAGTCAGTCATACATACTTGAGGGTAAATATATATATATACATATATATATATATATATATATATATATATATATATATATATATGATTAATGCTTTAGAAACTGAGCTAAGAAGAAAAGTTGTTTTGTGCTCCCCTCGAAATGCGATGACAAGAATTTGATGCATTCAATAAAGTTAATGAATACTTGACTAATCATTTATCATTATATCTAGAAGACTAGAATGTCCAGGGGCGTTTGACCAAAAGCCAATCGAACAAATATATCAAACTTAAAACGTTTTTAATTCTATTAAATAGATTCCCTCCCCCCCCCCTCCCTTTTTAAAGAAAAAGGATATTCCGTGTCGTTTTGACTTAAAATATCTACACATAATCCTAATCAGATCATTTTTAGACATTTGTCATGCTTGTAAAACTCATCAATAGGATTTTCGGGTGGGGGGGGGGCTAACGACGCTCCCCCAAATCCCCTAGTCATGTGAGCAGGACCTAGAGTCTGGGGGTGTGGGGGGGGGGAGTAACGCACACATAAACATGTATATTTTGGGGTAAGGGCCGTCCATAAATGACGTCACGCTCCTAGGGGGGAGGGGGTCACACTTTTGTGACGATGCGTTACGAGGGGGAGGGAGGGGGGTTGAAGAAATGTGACGTCACATCAAAAGGGGAAATTTAAATAAAACTTCCACTGAAATATTTGTGGCTTAAAATTTATTTAATGACTTTTTTTTTCTTTTTAAATTGCTTCTCAATGTGCAGGTCGGTAGGCCATCAGACGCTGGTTGGCGTAAGCTATCAAGAGACGAAAATTAAATCTAATTATAATCCTTAAGTGTGAGAACTCAGAAGATAACGTATGAAATTGTTTCTAAATATGATCTGAATAGGATTATGTGTAGCTATTTTAAGTCAAAACAACACGGAATATCCTTTTTCTTTAAAAAAGGGGTGGGGTCGGAATCTATTAAAATTTGATAGAATTATAAACGTTTTAAGTTTGATATAATTGTTCGGTTATTTTTTGGTCAAACGCCCCTGGCCATTCCAGATATAATGATAAATGAGCCCATTTAAAAGTTGTCAAGTAATCGTTAACTTTATTTAATGCATCAAATTCTTGACATCGCAATTCGAGAGGAGCACAAAACAACTTTTCTTCTCAGCGCAGTTTTTAAGGCATTAATTTTAAATATCAGAGAAAGGATACTTGATACAGTCAAGTCATGTGGATTAAGATTATTGTCACTCGTGTTAATATAAATGAAAGTAGGGTGAATTTAGGTGTCTTCGTATAGTACGTGGGTAAGAAATCTACATAGTTGTCAAATTTAAAAAAATGCCTTTTCTGGAAGGAACCAGTTCAATAATGGGCATATGTTCCAAGCGTTCACGTAAACATGACGTATTTTAATATATCTAGTGGACTGTAGTGGATGTTATATGTCCCAAATGAGTCTGCATTACCCCCAAGAATTCCCTTTTGACCCCAGATGTGGTTGTTTACCCCTGTTCACGACCTCTTTCTTACGGGATGCCCGTCAGTCAATCGAAGGATTTTTTAAAAATACATTTAAAAAATATTTTTTAAAAATATTTTATTCTAAACAAAGTCGTTAACCGTGATGATTAATAGTCAATGTTTAATTTGTATTCATTAAAATAAAATATAATCTAAGGATATTAACACAGTTCGTTTTTTGAAGGCCGTTTAAACGTTTTGAAAAAAATGCTTCACGCGGGTTACCTTCACTAAATAAATAATAAATTCTTAAATGACAATAAAAGTGATTTGAAACATACTTATTTTCAAATAGAAAATAAGGTGTTTTTTTGGAGGGGGGGTGGTCAAAGCTTTGTGACGTATTTTTAGAGGGGGGGGGTCTAACTTTTAGTGACGACGCATGACGACGGGGTGGGGGGTCAAAAATTGGCAAAAATCGCGTGACGTCATTTATGGACGGCCCCTAATGGCAAAAATGTTCGACGACTCCTGCTGTGAGAGAAACAAACGGAGCTGCGGTTACATCACAAATGCTTTGATGTCAACATCAAACGACACAGTGTAACAATTTCATATATTATCTTGTCTATTCTGAAACTTAAGGATTATAATTAATTTAATTTTCGTGTCTTGATATCTTACGCCAACCAGCGTCTGAAGGCGTCTGAAGCACTTTGAGAAGCACTGATTAATTTTTTTTTAAAAATCATTAAATAAATAGTAAGCGACCAAATATTTCAGTGGAAGTTTTATCTAAAGTTACCCTTTTGATGTGACGTCACATTTCTTCAACCCCCTCCCCCCCCTCGTTACGCATCGTCACAAAAGTGTGACACCCCTCCCCTCCTAGGTGCGTGACGTCATTTATGGACGGCCCCCAAGACTTATTTTGAGTTATGCAAGTTGGGATTTATAGTCAAAAGCTCTGTTTTTACGAGTTATTTATTTTATATCTAAATAAAATACATTAACTATAATGAATAGTATTTTTGACGTGATGCACATGTATTCCGGTCGAGACGGCTGTTGGAGGGAAGTTGCAACATGCCATCGAACGGTGGCGGAACGTCCTTGGACGGGCTTTGTTGCTCTTATATAATAAGAGAATAGCAAAATCTCATTTAATTCACTTTAACCCTTAAATCCATTAGTTTACGTGGAAAAAATATCAAAAGTATGCATCACTATTTGTTCGTTCACTAATAACATTTACATGCTGCACTATATGCAACTTCATCCGTTAGAGACTAATTTTATTTTTAAAATGATAATTATTGTAACAATATATATTTTTTCTTTTAGTAGAAAAGATAAACATAACATTTCTCAAACAGAGTTTGTGCAAACCTTTTATAGAGGTTAATCTCTATATACAAGAGCTCACTGACAAACTTGCAGACAGATCAGGTGCATATGGGATGGAAATCAGCTCAGAAAAAAGCAATATATAGTTAATATCTCAGCTGACAGTGCGGCAAACATCGTAATGTACCAACAAAAGCTGAAGGAACTACATAACTTTAAATATCTAGGAGCCATTTTATTTAGAGATGGTATCTGGGAAGCTGAAATTTGAGGTAGAATTGGGTCGGCAAGGGCAGCAATGACGAAGTTTTAAAAAATATGGAACAGCAAAAACATTAGCCTGCCAACAAAGCTCAGGCTTTACAGAGCCCTCGTCAAAACAATTGTCCATTATGAATGTGAGACCTGGACACTAATGGCAACCAATGAAAGCAAGATGCAGAAATTTTAATACAAATGTATGGGGAAAATTCTCCAGATCTCATATTTAGAAAACAAGACCAATTAATCTGTCTGGGACAAAATAAACTCTGTTGCGGGTCATCAAGAAAGAATTATAACAACAATTAAGAGAAGTAAGATGGCATGGTTTGGTCATGTACTGCGAAATGATACCCTGACAAAAATTATCTTTCAAGGCACCGTAGAAGGGGGCCGGCGAAGAGGTCGACAGCTTAAAACTGGCTTGACACCATAAAGGAATGAACAGGGATGAGATTGAACGAATTACTAGCCGCCGCCAGATTAGATCCTGATCAGTTTGAGCCCGGACGACGCGACTCTAGGACACCAGAAAATGTGGAGATCGTTGTCTGTTGATGTGTCCATGCGCTCCCCCCCAAACGACCGCAACGGTCACTGGACTGATGATGATGATGATGATGAATCTGAATAATCAGCATCCTTCCGTCTCGCGAGACGATGGTGTATCACCGTTGAGTTGGGTTGCATTTCCTCGAGTGGCTGTGCAGTTCTATCCTTTAGTGACAGTCTTTACCATAGCTTTTACACACAGTTCTGTGCTTCCAAATGTTTTGGCCTTTCTCCTAGCTATTCTGTCTGTAGCCTCCGCCATCCTTCGCTCCCCGGCTACTATGACGCCCTCTTTGACAACTGTGCGTCAAGTAGTTCGGTCTTCTGCTTTACACTCCCAGTCGATTGTGCGTATTCTGGTGCTTTCATGTCCCTTTGGCAGACATCTTTAAATCGCAGACGTGGGCGACCTGTTTTCCTATTTCTCGATGCCAGTTCTCCATATAGGAGGTCCTTGGGGATGCGGCCAGGGCTCATTCTGTTAACATGTCCTAGCCATCTCAGGCGTCATTCACTAAGGATTGAGAACATGCATTAGGACCTCAGTATTACGCACTTTGTCTTGCCATTTAATGCCAAGGATGTGACGCAGGTATCTCAAGTTGAAGCTATTAAGCTTGCACTCTTGGGATGTATAAGTGGTCCATGTCTCGCTCCCGTATATCAGTGTATTAATGACGCAGGCTATATAGACACACAGTTTGGTTTCTTCTGTTAACTTGGTGTTTTGCCATACCCGTTTATTTAATTTAGCCATTGTGGCAGCTGCCTTGCCAATTCTACTGTTTATTTCCTCTTCAATGGACAGTGTATTGGAAACCTTGGAACCCAAGTAGGTGAAGCTGTCCACAACCTCCCAGTTTTCATTGTCGATATTTATGGTAGGAGGAGGTTGTGTGTCTTAGGCCATGATGTTTGTCTTTTTCAAGCTGATTTGCAGCCCAAATTCTTTGCAGGTGTTGGAGAAGTTTGACACGAGTTGTTGAAAACCAGTTTCTGTGTGTGCAGTTAATGACGCATCATCCGCAAAGAGTAGCTCACGAATTAGGACCTCTATCGTTTGATCTTGGCTTGGAGGCGGGCAGTGTTGAAAATTCCTTCATCAGCTCTGGTGTGTAGCCAGATTCCATCACAGCTATCCTTGAATGCGTATCGAAGCAGTACAGAGAAGAATATTGCGAACAGTGTTGGTGCAAGTACACAACCTTGTTTAATTCCGCTGCTGACTGGAAATGCTTCTGACGTAGCTCCATCGAACTGCACTGTACCCTGCATATGTTCATGGAAACGTCTGAAGATGGTGAGACGTTGTGGTGGACAGCCGATTTTACCAGGATTTGGAATAGCCCGTTGCGACTGACGAAATCAAAGGCTTTCGTTAGGTCCACAAAGGCAATGTATAGTGGCATTTGTTGCTCTCTGCATTTTTCCTGGAGCTGCCGTGTCGCAGTCGGCGGTGTGATAGCTGCGGGTGAGTAGGACGCTAGCTAGTTTTGCACGCCTGGTGGTGATGAGGTCCAGCTGGTGCCATTGGTGCGATCGAGGGTGTCCTTGCACTTGAAGAAAGTGTTGGTCACACACAAGCCTCGTGAGCAGCACAGTTCCAGAAGCCTCTGTCCATTCTCATTTATCTTTCCTCTTCCAAAGAGACCAAGGCATGTGGACCAGGCTTCGTGGTGGTGCCCCACTCTAGCATTGAAATCTGCTAGGAGATAGATTGCCTCGTCTTTGTGGGTGCTGGCTATTGCCTGGTCTAAAGCTCCATAGAATTGATCCCTATCTTCCGGGGTTGAACAGAGAGTTGGGGCATACACACTAAGAAAGATTGCTGGGCCCGCAGCTGTTCTGAGTCTTAGAGTGATGATCCTCTCCGAGCGTGATGATGGGGGCTCGATGTATGGTAGAAGGGTGTTCTTAACTACGAATCCTACACCATGCTGTCTTGGTTCATCTGTAGGTCTGCCTTGCCAGAAGAAGGTGTAATTTGCCTCTTTTAGTGATCCGCTGTCTGGGAGCCTGGTCTTCTTAAGGCATGTCATATCGATCTTTAGCCTATTGAGCTCTCTGTCGATTATTCCTGTCTTCCGTGTGTCGTTTATTGACTGAAGGTCATCAGTGATGCCGGACACATAGTACTCACGTTCCAGCTAGCGATTCGACGGGATAGCACCTATTTGACTGGGGGCTGCCCAGTTTGAAACGGGCGGTAGCTGTCCGGTGAGACTTTGGTAGTCTCTCCCATTGTTTGAAGCGGCCTCTGGTGCCAAGCTCTACGTCAATTGAGCTTTGGCTTAGAACCGGTAACTGCCGCTTTTCGTGTTTTGTGGACACCTTGCGGCGACGCTGGAGTGTCCTCTCAAGAGGTGATGCAAGCCTGGGCGGATATTATGGAGAATTAGCTGCTGCCCACACAGCATATCCCCCTCTCCACGTCAATGGTGTAACCAAGGGAACCGTGACCTTTTTTTAAAAAAAAGAGTCTCGGTACCACAGCGCACTATCACTTAGACCACCGCGCCCCCCCCTGAATCTGAATAAACTTGACTCAAGCCACGGATTGAAGTTTTTAAAGTAATTTAAATATTGAACTTGAAAATGAAAATGTGTAAAAAGTGGGTCTATTTTTAATTAAGAAGGGGTCTCAACAAGGGTGTACACTCATATTTATACCAATGCCATAGAAAATACCACACTAAAAAAAATTCTTGATTGATTTGAAATTTTTGATAATACCCACGAATCGTATTAAACAGAAGGCCTCGCCTTCACAAAACTAAGTACACACATAATTTCTAAAACCAATAGGGATGTAATTAAAAAGGTTGAAATTAAAATAATAAATATACATATACACACACAAACACACATAGTGATCCCTCGTTTATCGCAGTTGGAAGATTGTCATTCCCCTAAAATCTAAGTTGGAAGATTGTCATTCCCCTTAAATCTAAGTTGGAAGATTGTCATTCCCTTAAAATCTAGGTTGGAAGATTGTCATTCCCCTAAAATCTAAGTTCTCAATTTTATTCACCTTCTCCGTCCTTTTCTTTTGAGATTGTGAAAGACAAGCCTGTTAAGTAATTTTTTCATACTCAGCTTCATAATTAATATCTTCTGGGTTCAAACTTTGTAATTCTTCCTCAGGTAAATAATTAAGGTCAACAAAACACTAATTTCACTTAAAAGGTATGTAAAATATTTTTAGTAGCTTCTTTTCACCTCTCTTTGAAATAACTATAGCTTTTAAAAAATGGAGAAACGTATTCTGGTTTATTTTTATTTGCAGTAACAATTAAGCACATTAAGAAAACTTATTATTATTACTTAAATTAGAATACGTATAACGAACACCAACAAATTGTTAAATAAAAAGGGCAATATTAATAAATAAATAAATAAATGTAGACATTAAAAAATCAAACATTTTGTCATGAGCCAAACACACAAATTTGATAATACTAATAGAAGTGTAAAGACATTATTACTAGTCTTATATGAACTTGCTTTATAGGTTTAATCGGACATCCCATCCCACTATTTGTTTATAATTTTTTCACGTGCCCAATTCACGCGTTGACGCCGACCGTCACTGTTCACACCCCCTACCGTCCCTGCGCCCGGTTTTAAAACCAGGGGAGATAATTCTGTTTCAGTTTGTAAATGTGCGTTTAAACATAATCAATACTTTTAGTTAGGGAGGCGTTATACGGAGATATCTCCCAATAACGCCCAGCGTTAAAATCTAGGTTGGAAGATTGTCATTCCCCTAAAATCTAAGTTCTCAATACGGAGATTTATTTTTTTTTAAACAAACAAAATTTCGGTTCTAATTTAGTATAATATATGTACCTATCATGAATCATAGCTTAAACTTTATTTTAAAAAGATTTATGATTTTAAAATTAATTTGGTAAAAGCAAAGTGAACGGTGCGCTCAATAAATCGTATTTTTGGTTGCTATATTTCTTGTTTTTTCTATTTTAATTTAAAAAATAGACAACTAAACCTAACCCAGACCCTAAAACTCAAACTACAACCTTAAAAAAAAGACTCAATCGAAACTCCACTTGACACCTAGAGTTCAAGAATCTAATGCTCTAACCCTGAGACCACAGAAGCTCATGAATCGTATGAATATTTAAAAAATCTTATATCAAATCGGCAAGTAGTCACATGACCAGCCAAAAACATTTGCGTATGACGCTAAGAATCATGGGAAATATTTGTCTATAAGGGGGGCTGAATGGGCTAAAGCCAGGGGCCCCCGATGATTTAGGGGCCCCCAAAATTATTATTTTCTATAATAAAGGTGGGCAAATGTTTGCATGAAGCCTTGAAAATATAAATAAATTAATAAAATCTTATCAATGTCGAAGAGTGTGAAATACGAAATTTTCATCATTTGTAATAATATCTAGGGAAACCTAACTTTAGAAAAACAATCGACTTCTATTTAGTTTGGAAAACTTACGACAAAAAACTTTGACATAGTAGAGCATAATTAAATAATCGAATTTTTAACCAACTTCAAAGTTAGTACACTATTTACGAGTTACGACGCTTCGACCTACAGACAGACTGCAGTAAGAAGTAAATATTCGAATAAATATGTAATTAAATACTAGTACCGTATATACTCGTTCTAAAGCAGACTTTTTGGGACAAAATCTAGGGGGAAATGTTGGTTGGTTCGGCTTACGAGTAGGTCATAGGGGATTTCAGTATATACATTGAAAATCGGTGTCCTTAATTAAACGTAATTACATATTGCGTTCCGTTATTAGCTAAATACCATTCATTCCTGTTGAGCGATTCATCAAGTACATACCAATGTATTCCCATACTGGATCAGGAATTTCCCGAATTATTGTTAATATTTTGGAAGAAATTGACATTCAAATTCAAGATTGCAGTGGACAGTCATACGTCAATGCTGCAAATATGAGTGGCAAGTATAACGGAGTCCAGACTATCCTTCGTGAGAAGTGCAGTTGCTCATTATGTGCCGTCCACAGCTCATTCCCTTAATTTGGTTGGGAAAAGTGCAGCAGAAGGTTGTCCTGCTGCAACCAGATTTTTTAAAAAATTTTATTTACTTATTTTTTTATTCTGCAAAATCTTTATACCTGGCTTGTTGCATCTATTCATCGTTGGCAGGGTCTTCAAAAAAAAGACAATAGAAAAGGTTTCCTGTAAACAAAGCCTTGTCTGACACAAGGTGGTCAGCCCGACATGATTCTTTAAGATCTGTTAATAAATAATATCATGAGAATATTGCAGCACTAGAAGACAGCGTTCTGAATTTGATTTCTATGAAGAAAAAGGAATGGATATGTCCGTGGAGAAAGAGTATAAACAATCTTCAATGTGATTTAAAAAATAGAAGGTGTCATCTTGATGGAGGGACGTCAAATGAAACAGTATTTTCTCCAAAACAAAAATTCAAGGTTGAGGTATTTCTTGAAATCATTGAAACTTTCCTCAGCCCTACAACATCGGTTAGACGCATGTGCATCCATGACAAATTTGGCTTTCTTAAAAACCTAATTGAGCTCAGCAATGATGCCATCTGAGGGGCAGCAGCCAAGTTAATGGAAGAATATTCAAGTGATTTCGAAGACTTCTCTCCTTCAAAATTAGTCTAATTTTAAGAACTTTTCAAAAAGTTTATTGTCCAGGCTCAGGAAAAGGAAGTAGCACAATGTGAAACTCAAAATACATGCACAGAGCTAAATATGTTGCTGTTTTTGAATGAGCAAAATTGTACACAGTCCTTTCCAAATTTACATATTGCACTTCGCATCTATCTCTCAATGATTACATAAAAGTGCAGCTGAGGGCGATCATTTTCAAAGTTGAAAAAAAATAAATTAGAAGTTTCATAGTACAACAAAGACTGAGTCATCGCTCTCTCTAATGAGCATTGAAATGAAAATCGTAGGCTCAGTTAATTTTACTGACTTGAAAAAAAAATCGCCATGAGAAATGTTCGCAAACGAAGTTTCTATAGGTTGAAATAAATAATAATAAATATTTTAATTAAGTGTGGATTCGTGTAACTTTATATTAATTTAATTGACTTCTATTTAATTATTTGTCTTATTACACCTTGCATTACAAGTTACACAGTCTTATATTAGCTGTAAGTGATCATTTTATTTAAAATTACGCTGCCTGGACAGGGCCCCAATTTGAAGTGCAGCCAGGGGCCCCGAGCAGTCTTAATCCGCCCCTGACTAGGGTGCTTGCTAGCATAGATATTGATAGACTAAGTTTAAACTGAGCACCCTAGTCTATCGTCATGGCGAACAACGAGACAATCAATTTCACCTACGATTTAACGTTCCTGTCTCATTTTAAACTTTTACATTTTCATAAATTTGGAACTAAAGGTCTCTTCTGACTGTAAATTTCACATTTATTTTCTACTTTTTAGTGCATTTCTAATATAAGACTAGTTTTTAAAAAGTGTTTTTTTTAAATATTTTTATTTAAAAATAAGATTACCAGGATGCGTAATGTTGAATTTCTGCAAAATACAAATTTGTTTTTCCTTTCTAATCTCATTGGATACACGCTGATGAGCATTCGCACAAGTAGGTTTAGTATAGCTAACAAGCATTTCTGCAACGCAATACGTATGTCCCATTTTATTTTTAACATTAGTATGATTGGATAAATGAGTGTTACATTTCTGCAACGCTAAGCACACCAAAAGACTTTTTTTTTAAATTGCCTGAATAATACCCTAAAAAAATCTAGGGACAGGGGCACCGAGAGTTTAAAATTGTATGCTACTGTTAGTCCCACAATACTTTTTTAAAATTATATCTTAAGATTGTAAGTATTTTTTATTTAATCATAAGGAAACAATGTGCGACACTCATTGTTTGGACTTTCTTAATATGTGCAGCTGGGAATGACATGGTTTACATAGAGTTAATATGTGCAGCTGGGAATGACATTATTTACATAGAGTTCATTCCGGATGAAGTCATAGAATCCATTGTTTGAGAAACCGCGTCATGTTTTGTGTTGGTCTTTAGTTACAGTGACTATATTATTTATATTAGTGATGGAACTTTAAAAACAATTCAGTGTCTACAGTTGATCAACTATCACAATCACACTGATGGGCTGTAGCACCATTGATCGATCTCAGTGGAATAGTGAGTTTGATAGAGCAGGACAGGACCCTTCATGGGATGTAGCTAGGGTTGCCATCCGTCCGCTATATCAGGACCATCACTATTATGGAGCTTCTTGTCCTGAAAATCGGAAAATATCCAAATTTGACCCGATTTTGCAATATAATGCTGCTAGGGACTGTGTAAAAGGTAAAAAAACTCCTAAAAAAAAGATGAAAACTTCCGAAAAATATGATACATCAACTACTTCTGCTAGTTCCATGTAATTGTGCCTAAATAAAAAGTAATTAAATTAAATAAACTTTAAATTCATTTCTACATCTCAAAATTTTCTGTCAAAGTTAGATAATGCAACCCTAGATGAAGTGTTATTGATTGCTCTTAGTTGAATAGTGCGATTTATCAGACTAGGTCACCCATTGGCTGTAGCCTCATTGATCGATCTGAGTGGAAGTGTGAGTTTGATTGAGCGGACCATGATGATTTTTTTTTACAATCGTGAGCTTTAACAGATATTTTAAAAATACAAATAATTATTTATAAAATGTCGGTAGTGGTTCAGATGTTCCTCTTTCGATATAAAATGTCTCCGTTTTAAAATTTTCCTTAAAAAATAAATGTCAAACAAAAAATTATTATCGGGAGCGATGAAAATTTTAATGAATTTAACAATACAACAAACAATAATTTTAACAATATATATTATGTATCTTCTTTCTGTATAGAAGGAGCGTCTGTAATTTAAAAAAACAAAAACAAATTAAATGTCACTTTTATAGTAGACTCAATTATTCGCTTGCACAGATATGTCCTACTTTTCAGTGCATCCAGATACCAAGATGTCTCCGAAAGTCTCAAAACGGTTCTTGGGTGCAGTCATTTGGATGAATATGAACCATGTCGTGGATTTAGAGGTGAGGCAGCTTCAAACGTCAACACCAAAATTACAACAATTTAAGTTAGACTGCTAAAACGAAGAAAATTAAGTCTAAAACATGGAAAACACGATGTAATAATGCTCATGACATAAGTAGCATCATGTATCTCTGTATTGCATTTTTATTGAGACAAATAATGAAGATAAAAATTAGAAATGCAACAAACATATTTATTACTGAAACGGATGATAAATTTACCATTGGAGCAGATAAAAAGCAACGCGCTTAAAGTATATGGACACTTTGAAAAAGACTTTACTCACTTTACTTTGAGACTTCAAGATACTATAGTCCAAGAAATGTCCACATTTTTGTGTAGGTAAACTTCCAAAGTTATTATTTGGATCAAGCAATGTTTCATATTTTAAAAATAAAATAAATTATGTTTTATTCATTATTTTATCAGAATTTTGAGGACATTTTTCTTAAATGTAATATTTGATTTATAATCATTTTAGAAAGAAGAAATGCAACTCAGCTTCGAAATAAAATGCCTTGTTCATCTCTTTCTGCTTTGACCCATTAATTCAGTAAAATAAAGTTTTACAAATGCAAAACGAGAACAGATGATGCTTATTTAACAACAGAATGAAATTTTAGTGTTTTACCATCTATTAATTTCACTTTTCTTTAATCTTTGAACAGATCCCGAGCATCAGCTAATTACCAAATGCCGGCTAAGTTGTCTTCGAAGCTGAAGGTCATGATTTTTGCTGACCGACCCAACATAAGGTCTGGAAGGGTGTCTGTCAGAGATGAGTCTCAAACAGGTCTCATTCACGATGTGTCAGTATTTCATTGCGACGGGGCAGGACCAAGCACAGACATGCCCAAAGTGGTGGAGGGCACTCACAAACCCAGTCCGAAGGCTCATGGTGGCAACAAACACCGCCTGCATTGGCAAAAAGATCTTGTGCAAGAAAATACAATCGTGGACAACGATATCACAACACATGTTCGTGTTTGGGATGATTTGATGGGTGGAAATGGGGTGTCAGATGAACCAATCAAACACTTCGTTCACTCTCACAGCAGTACACCAACTCGTCGACATAAAGGCCTGGGTGATACTACGGGAGATCAGAGGATATTGCTCAACGTGGGAGGAGTAAGGCATGAAACTCACGTGGCCACCCTAAAAAGTGTTCCTAATTCAAGACTTTCAAGGTTGGCTGCTTTGCACATGTCCAGTGGGAAAGGCAAACAAGAATATTTCTTTGACAGACATCCTGCAGTATTTAACTCCATCATTGACTTCTATAGAACAGGTGAATTTTATTACATTTAAAGTTGTTTAGTATTACCTTGTGCTTTTAGCGCTGTCCCCCATATCTGTTATTGTATTGACATTCGGGTATTCTGAATCACAAATCCTTAATTAGTTTTTCAAAGTTCTGAAAAAATTGTTACATAATTTTCTGATCATGGCCTAAACAGGGGTTGGCAAACTTGTTTGCATGATAACACAAAATGTAAAATGTTATGTTGACGTTACTCCCAGCAGATTCTAGGGATTTTATATGCCCAGATTGAGTCTGCCCCAAAGAGTTCCCGTTTTATCCCTGTTCGCTGACCCCTGGCCTAAAAGAAAGGGGTGAAGTTGCAATTACAATTTTTAAGCAGAGCTGTGAAATTATATAAAATCTATTAAAAACATCATTGCGTCATGACTTAAAGACTATTAAGAGTGTAGTGATAGTCTATTATTGACTCAATTATTCCTATTGTAAGCTAGAACGTACGGTTATCAACCCCGGAGGGCAGCAGTTTACAGTTATCTCAATTTAGTTATGTCTGTGATATCTAAACAGACGATTTGATTTTGAAGTGAGATTTGAACATCACATCAAATTAATCAAATACATTTACTTTACAAATTGAACAATAAAATAACGCACTTAGTAAGAATTGCGAGTAATTCTACCTTCTATGAAAACGATTTTAGCTTCTAATGAACACAGCATCTAAGCTATCTATAACCATATCTGTGGATTTAACATTGATTTGATTATTCGTTGCTCCTTCTCGACGGACAGACACATGCAGACACACGCTCGAACGCAAGAATGCACCCACACAATCATGCACGCACACAAACACAGACGCAATTAAAATTTTCACTACCTGGGTTCAGTGTCATGCGTGTTAGCCTCTTTTTCCTCTATCACAGAATTACAGGGGTGTCAAACTCATCACTTAGAGGGCCTAAAGGATAAAGATTGATTAATTGGAACCTTATAAATTTTCGTAACAATACCATATCTAAAACAGGAAAAAGTTCACATAAAAATAGGAATACACATTTTTGCTTTTCTTCGAAATTAGTTAGACCTTACTATTTCGGATATTTTCTTGGCTCAAAGTTGATTCCTGTTGTGAATAACCATCTACGTCAATGAGATTCTCATGATCGACTGCAATGTTTCGAACCCTGCATCCAACTACAAGACCGATGGGTAAAGAGGACCCGACTTAAAAGACCATTCTTCATGGATACGGTCCACGAACTAGAAGACTCAGTCCCCATACCCAAGCACAGGGAACGAATGCAACTGGTCCCTGCTCGAAGACCACATGAAAGCTTTGACTTGCTAGCTTTAACAGCTCAAAATTACTTGTCTGATACTGAGCTCATACTGATCGATGAAATAACGCTCTTGGTTAGTCTTTCGTTGTGCTTTGCTGCTGACTGGGAACTCTAATTTGCACTTTATATCATAGGGCAGTTAAAATGCTTTCTCGGACCAGATTTTATTGTAATACGGTCCAAAATCTATTGAGCCTGATATAATTGCACTCTGAACTTTATGTGGGCCTCGATTCTTGAGTTTGTTGCATGTGCCCTAACACTATTAACGAGAAAAAAAGACAAGTGTAAATTGTTTTCAAAAAATTAAAAGAATAATTTTTATCTTTACTCAAGGAGCGATATATTTCTTTTAAAGCTAAATATTGATATTTGTATAAGCTTTCTTGTTGTAATTTTAATAAATGGTCCAATCAATCTAGAAAAAGCCAACCGCTGGAAGTCACGAAGATTATAAAGCTAAATAGCCTCGATGAGCGTTTAAGCCAATTTATAATGCGTGCATGAATTTGTGTAATATTTTATTCAGACATGATATTTTAAAGTTTTCCTTTTGGCAAGGTTAACAGCAATCTAAAATACTAGATATGCCCCACGGCGCAGCATACGCTGCAGACTTGCTCATGGATAGTGCAAAGACAGTGGGGGGGGGGAGAACGGACACAAACTACAGCATAAAGAAATCAAAACAGCGCGAGTGAACGTAGGTGGGGAAACCACCGACGCATTGTTGGTTTCGAGACATTCGCACTGCAGTTATCTACCTGCCCTCCACCCTCCACCAGCCTAGCTTGCCAACGATAAACTGTGATTGGCCGAAACTAGTGAGGGTCAGCCATGTTCGCAAAAAAACGGGGGAAAGAACGGGCACAAACACACATTTTAAAAATTAAAAAATAATATTTTTGCTGGGGCGTGAACCCAGGACCTTCCGCGTGTAAGGCGGACGTGATAACCACTACACTACAAATCACATGTTATTCTATGAAGGAGCAACGCAAGTGAACGCAAGAAGCAATGGTGGTCTTGAGACATTGGTCGACCCCAGCGAAGATCATTCGTCATGCTTGTTTGCACATACTTGCTTTGGTGAATTATATATATATAGATTTAAAACCTTTTTTTCGGCCAATTTGTTATAAAAATCTATATCAGTAGGTATCTAAGTGAATTTCAAAATTTCCATTAAGACCATTTACGTCAATTTTCAGTAAAACTAGCAAACAATCTTTTGGGATAATTAAATGTAATTATTTTCCATGAGACTAACATAAAGCTTTTACAAGGGCTTTTTAATAATCCAAACAATAAATACAATTTTTTAATTATTTTTTGTTTTGATGATGATTTATTTATTTTCCTTTGTAAAAGTCGTGAAAGTCAAAAATATTTTAAATAATTAATATTTAATATGCACTTGATTAAAACATTAATTTAAAGTGAATAAGTATATAGAGCATGTGGTTCACATGCATTTATGAATCCATTAAAACTTAGAACAAAGGATTATGTAATCCAAATAAAAAGGAGTGTCGCAATGTATAAGTTAGGAACCTGTATTTGTTAAAATATAAAAATTGACATCTTTCACACATTTTACATGTGATTTAATTTTTTTAAATTTTTGAACGTTGAAATTAACATCTATATAATTGATTTTTTAAATGAATTTTTTCAGTTCCGTAGCGAGGGGCAGGTATGGGGCTAATGCCCCTGGCGGCACTTTGCCAGGGGCGGCAAATTCCTATTCATTAATTAGTTTCTAACAATAAATATGTTATTAAAAAGTAAAGCTTTTGATCGAAATTTAAAAAAAAACTAATAAAAAAATAATAAAAGTAATTAAGGAACTATCCTAAAGCATGTGAACGCTTCAAATGTCAAATCTTCAAACTCCTCATTGGATATAAATTCTACTGACTACTGATACTAATGCTATGTTAAGGATGAGCTCCCAATGTTGAGGACTGATGTCTATATGGTATTAGACACCAAGTACTTAGGCTCTAGTTGTCTAGGGTAATATTAATCAATGGCTCTAGCCCCCAGTGTTTAGTATTAATACCTATTTTGAACTGCAATACTTACACACATATAAATGACACTTAACACTGTGTACAACAGAGAGAAATATGTATTTACATAAAATATATAGATACAAATATAAAATGGCATTGATTACAAACTATGAATATCTTGACAATAATATTCAGCTACAGAACATATAAAATAACGGTGCGTTGTGATCTCGACTTAACCTCTCAATTTCAATACTAATACTGGTCCAGGTCCTTTCTCCTCTTCGGACCCCTGGCTCCGCCTCCAAAATGCCTATGCGAGTCTGACCACCTATCCGTCTCGCTTGACCGATAACTCTAGTGGGCGTTCCCAGACTCCAACGTCGTGCCCCCTCAGTTACGTCTTCGGCACTGGTTCTCACTTCGTCACGGCTCAGGGTCGTCTTGCCCACTTTTGCCTGTAGAGCACATCTGGTGCTCACTTCAACACTAAGTACACCTTCTATTCTAGCCCTAAGTTACTTCCTTCACTGTAGGCAGGTAACACTACCCTACCGTACTTCCTTCACAGTAGGCAGGTAACACTGCCCTACCGTACTGCTGAAAAAATATATACACAAACACATACATATATATTATACTAACAGTATATCAATACATCAATCAATCAATACATAAAAGAATAATAACATCTAACTCTAACATACATTTGACTATCCTTATAAGTCTAACAGTCTAACAAACCTGAACCCCTTCAGCAAGGCTCTGTTCCCCACAGTCTAGCCCCTTAGAACCTAATTCTTAGGGTGACCTGTGATATCTGGGAAAGAGGACGCCTCGTGGTTTCTCCCCAGTATATAAAGGACCGCTCACCCACGCCATCATAGCATCTGCCCTATATTCCTATTAATTCTATTGGGCAAACTTTGCCCCATGGCTGGAGCATGTGACAACTTTCTCCTGGTTGGTCAAACCCTACGTCTCATCCTCTTGGCACGTGATGGACTGTTTCCAGTAGGTACCAATCACGGCCTCATTTGCATAACTTCGCTTGACCCAAGGTCAACTGTAGCGTTGGTTGGTTCTAACCCCTATCCCCAACGGTTCTAAATTTCTAAAAATTCTCAAACAATATACTCAGGTACTTAACATGCTAATGAACTGAAAAGTACTTAAGTAGTATGAGAAAGTAACACTGATGTGGATGTAGTTGTAGCTTATTTCGTTCTTAAAATTTGACAGACACTTCTGTTGTAAAAGCAAACCTTACTGTACCCTATCAATTTGAAGATGAGTTAAATGAATGCTTCCAGGGGCTAATTGTGTGTGTTTGGGAGGGCAGCACATTTCTCGTTTTGAATTAGCTTCTACAAATTTAAAATAAAGTCTAATAAAACAAAATAAAATCCAAGATAACAAAATAAAAGAAATGATGAAACTATGCTAAAATACGTGAACTTTTCTAATGTCAAAACTTCAAACTCCATTTGAATCTAAAGTCTTCTAATACTAATGCTACTGAACTGTAAAAATAGAGGCTGAAGGAGTGAACTAAAATAACAATAATGTTCTGGTACATATAATTGATGCAAGTTTACTTTTAACGTAAGTAAACTCCTAGAAATTTGTTTTAACGTACTTATATGGTTTATTCTTCCAAGGAATCATTACTTTTATTTTAATGTCTTTTGTTTTTTTGAAATTGCAAAGAATTTATAAATCAGATTTAAAAAAGAAATTACAAAGAATAACAATAAGATGTTGTAAAAGAAAACAAAACAAAGTGGCAATAATTTATTGTAAAAATGGTTGACATTATTAAATCCTGGCAAAATTGATTTTATAAAAAAAAATTTGCGTACACAGAGAGGACAATACTGTTGCAAATGAAGGCAATATTTTGGAACCGATGTATTTCTTGCAAAGTACGCTCAAGCACTCTGTGAAAATCGTGGGGAAAAGTTAAAAATATGTCAACTAAAATTCAAAATGAGCTCATAGCTATTTTAGGAGATATAGTTAGCGATAAAAAAAGATTTAGGAACAAAACACCCAAAATTGTTCCATTGTTTTCGATAGCTTTTCAAATAGTTCACATAATTATCAAATAACTCCAATTTTGTGCTATGTAACGATTGAAAATACAAAAAGTAGACGTGGTAGAATATTTCAAAGATTTCATTGAAGCAAACATGAATCTGCTTTCGAAACTGCTGAAATGATTTTAAATAAGGGACAGCAGAGGACCAACTTGTTTTTATACTTCTTCATGGTCGAAAAGTATACAAGAGTATAAGAAAGGCGTAAAAACATAAAATTTCACTGGCAAATATTGCCCAAACAATTCATTAAACCTGCTTTGTTTACATGATACTCTAACTGTCTAACTGAAACGAATTCTCTATTTTGGTACACTAGAACGTTGTTACGCATTCTTTTTCATGCCCATACGCCGTTCGGAATAGCTAATTGCTTGTACAAGTAAAGCATTAAACAGACATCAGGATACCAAACAGTGAATATAACATGAAAACATTTTGAGGTTATTTTGAAAGCTCAAACAGACGCAGGAAGTTTGCTAGTCACAATGAAGTCTCTTTTATTTTCAAAGATGCCCGAAATTATTTACAAACGTATAATGCTAGAAAAAAATGCCTAGCAGAGGCTACTCACAGAGAAACTAAAGGAATACTTAAAGGATGATTTGACATTTGTATGTGGAGACCTCATATTTTTTTATTTCCAGTCAAAATACGAAGGAGAAAATTTGTGGTGATCGAAGCGAATATGTATCCATACTATGTAGAACACAGTTGAGAAGAAACTTGTACACTTCGTAAGATGAGATTTCTGTTGAAATGTGTGTGAGGTTTTGGCAGTTACATAAAATTTAAGAAAAACATTTATAATTTTCGTACACTAGATAATCAACTGGACATTGAAAATTGTGCTGTCAAATTAGAGTTTTCAAAACATCTCACTTGACATTGTCAGCAAAAAATATTTAACTCCACGGGTAAAAAATAAGAATTGATAAATTCGAAAACAGTGGATTTATTCAAGATTATTATATTGAGGCTCGAAGTTAACCTCCCCTAGAATAATATAATTAATTTGAACATTGCTTACAAATTTCTTAAGTAATGTAAGATTTTAAAATAGCTTCTCTAAGTAAACGAAAAATTAATTACGTACAATAAAGAAATCGCCAAAAATGTCTAATCCATCGTTATTATAATTTTTGCTATTGAGCGTGGCATGGCTGGAAATATTGAAACATGAAAGATTATGCCATGTGTAAAAACAGAAAACTTCAATTTTATTCATGAAATGATGCTTTTCATTTTATTTCTAACATAAAAATGTACAATGTCCTTACTATTATTATTTATTTCTAATAACAACTATCTTGACTTTATAGCGTTCACATATTTTTCAGAGGGGGTGGGAGGGGCGGCAAATTTGGGTACTACCCCGGGCGGCATATACCCACGCTACGCCGCTGAGTTTTTTTTATACTGTTCGATTTTTTTTCCGTTTTAATTGATTAAATTTAAAGCTTCAGCAGTGATTAATACTTTAAAACACCTTAACATTTAAATTGGTATTCATTTTATGTTTTTATATGAAAAGTGAATGTAATAATTAATAGATCTACACATTTATTATATGCATTAAACTAAAATATTTAAAATGTAAAAAAATGGTTTTTAAATCGTGAACCAATATCAGCCGGAACATTTGTTAATGGAATATGACAACTACAATTGATATTTCAAATTTCTAACACATAAAGCGTTTTTCATCAAACACACACCTAAAACATTTTAAAAAAAAATAAGTCAAAGTTCAATTTGGTTTTATTTTTAAAACACAACCATGTGTTCTGAACATACCCTTGATTACATCACTGATATTGCAGAAATAATTTTTTTTTAAACTGTCGCTACTTAATATAGGGCACTAAAGTATAATGCCTAGAACAAATCTTTGAATCTGTTTAACATTTTTTTCAAGGCGAACTTCACGTTCCTCTAGAAGTGTGTGGTGCTGTGGTCAAAAGAGAGCTGGATTTTTGGCAGATAGAAGAGCTGCAGATAAAGGTAGGTTAGTTTTAATAGGCAATGAACTCATTTCCTATAGCCCTAAGCACTATATAAATGACACTCAGAGGCGTAACTAGGTTTTGGCGCCCTTGTCTAATGTATTTTGGCGCCCTTAATAAATTGACAAGTTTCAGCTTACTCCCCCATCCCACTGTGGAGGGAGTAAAGTGGGGGAGGGGAGGGAAGGTGTCTCCTATCACGGGCTTATGTCGGCATGTCAAAGCAGGTTGGCTTCTTTTCATATGAAACATAGACACCGCCTCTCTTTCCTGTCAAGCGTACTAGTCTGTATGGCTGTTCCGCCCACCTCTCAATATCTACATTGTGCTTGATTAATCGGCGCATATTACGCCATTTTCCCTAACTCAAAAACTCCGTAAGTTGAATTTTTTTTTCGGGTCCTTTTGAGTTCGACTTAGAGAGGTCCGACTGTATTTATTTAAATACAAATTAAAAATGTAAGATTTAGTGTGCCCCTTTTGAGCTGGCGCCCTCGGCAATTGCCCCGATGCCAACACGTTATAACGCCACTGATGACACGGCACTGATAAACTGGTACTTTTATATTTTTTTGCTTGTTTATTTAATTCCTTTTTAAAAATAAAAAATCGATTGTACAAACAGGCTATCGTAAGGCAGTTTCTTGTCGACATGTTAGTTTTAACTGGGTTCCGTGTTTTCATGTACATTGTTTCACATATTTTTCTTTAAGCAACCTGAATACTATCCTGCCCAAAAATGTCCTTAATTTTTTGCTCTGGTTAACAATTATTTGTTTCCCATTGACAGGCGTGTTGCTGGCGGCACTACAGATCATACATTGAGAACCAACGAATACTGAATTCTTTCAACAAAAGCCTAGAGCATGAACAGATGAAAGTTGATCTCAGCAACCTCAAAGGATGGAAGTATATGCAAATGAAACTTTGGCTTATTATGGACCATCCCAGGACTTCACGGCTAGCAATGGTTGGTCCACTTATGCGCCATCAACATTAAATTGTGTGTCAAATTAGAACACGTGCCTTAAATTTATATGTTTTATTTCTTCAAAATCATCCTTAATTCTTTTCTTTATCTGTTTTAAAGTAGTAAAGCATTTGTCTTATCTTTCATAAAAGTATATAATTTTTTTAAATACTTTTTATTAAATGAAAGAAATATTACATTACCAATATCATAAATAAAGGTAAAAAAATGATTTTTTTAAACCACGTTTTTACAAGTGGACTAAAAAGAAGAAAATAATTTAAAACTTATAAGTTGAAGTACTTCGATTTAATATGACTAAAAAGTGGGACGGGCGCTTATGAGGTTTAACATATGCAGTTCACTCATTCTCTCTCTTATAGATCTCTCTTTTGCCTTCTAAATTAAAAATCTTTAATTTTTATACCAAACATCCGCCCCACGTTTTTAGTCATATTAAATCAAAGTACTTGAACTTATAAGTTTTAAATTTTCTTCTGTTTAGTCAACTTGTAAAAACCTGGTTTTTAAAAATCATTTTTTTATCTTATTTTATTTTATTCTTTTTAGTCCACTAATAAAAACTTGGTTTTTAAAAATATTTTTTTACCTCTATTTATTTTACCAAACACCTCATCAGCGCCCGCCCAACATTTAATAACAAAGCGATGAGGTCACAGGGTGAACTCGCCTCGTGCAATTAAACTACGGCATGCGGGTACAGAGGCTTATATAAATTTATCTAAGAAATGCATTAATTTAATTACGGTACATTCGATCGATCTGAAATTTTAAAACAATACACTGTCATCCAAGATCTATCTGTGGTAAAATTTTGAGATCTCTAGGACCATCAGAAATGGTTCAATTTTACTTTGGCAGATTTGAAAAATTGTGGACATACAAACCACCAACAAACAATACCACAGGAACGAAAGCTAGTTAATAAAAACGTGGTAATAAAACAACCCCGTAAAAACAAGGTTTTTTATTATAAACCCCTTATATATGAGACATAACTAAAAGTATTCATTATATGTAAACGCGACAAACATTTACAGACTGAAACCGAAATTATCTCCCATGGCTTTAAAACTGGGGGAAGGGGGTGTGGACATGGACGGGTGGCGTCAACGCGTTAACTCAACTCTAGGTGGTTTACCTGGTTAAAACACGAGATGTGTTCACCTATGGCTGGGGTGAAGTCAAATGACCCGTAAAATCTAAACGATAGCGACCGCTACATATAGTTTATAAACTAAACATGCATTAATTTAATAATTCTACGTTCGATCGATCTGAATTTTTGATACGATGCATTGTTAGGTGACACGGGTCCGTGTGCCAAATTTCAGCTCGATGGCATGACGGGAAGTGGGTCATTTTTTACATTTGTTTTAGCGCCGGTGCCCGCCCAAGACAGAGAGACAGAGACGGCGGTGAAGTTAATATAAGGGATTTGAAAAAAAACAAACCCGTAAAAACAAAGTTTTTGACTATAAATCCCTTATATATGAGACATAACTAACAGTATTGATTATTTTCAAACATTTACAGACTGACACCGAGTGATGTCCCTTGTCTTTAATAAATGGGGGTGGGATGTGAGGGGGTGTCGGCACGACGGTCGGCGTCAACACGACGGTCGGCGTCAACTCAAACTCACGTGGAAGTGGGAGAAAAAAACAATAACAAACAGTGAATTTAAATTACATACCTCATATAAGGATAAACTAAAAATGCATTAATTTAATTACGGTACGTTCGATCGATCTGAAATTTTGATACGATGCATTGTTAGGTAAGTCGGGTCCGTGTGCCAAATTTCAGCTCGATCGGATCACGGGAAGTGGGTCATTTTCGACTTTTGTTTTTCCGCCCGCCTGCCGAGCCCAGAGAGCGAGAGACGGCCGCGAAGTTAATATAAGGGATTTAATAAAACAAACCCAGTAAAAACAAAGTTTTTGACTATAAATCCCTTATATATGAGACATAACTAACAGTATTGATTATTTTTAAACATTTACAGACTGACACTGAGTGATGTCCCTTGTCTTTAATAAATGGGGGTGGGATGTGAGGGGGTGTCGGCACGACGGTCGTCGTCAACACGACGGTCGGCGTCAACTCAAACTCACGTGGAACTGAAATTAAAAAAAAATAACAAACAGTGAATTTTGAATTACATACCTCATATAAGGATAAACTAAAAATGCATTAATTTAATTACGGTACGTTCGATCGATCTGAAATTTTGATACGATGCATTGTTAGGTCAGACGGGTCCGTGTGCCAAATTTCAGTTCGATCGGATCATGGGAAGTGGGTCATTTTTGACTTCTGTTTTTCCGCCCGCCGAGCCCAAGACGAGACGAGAGAGAGAGAGAGAGAGAGAGAGACGGCCGCGAAGTTAATATAAGGGATTTAATAAAACAAACCCGTAAAAACAAAGTTTTTGACTATAAATCCCTTATATATGAGACATAACTAACAGTATTGATTATTTTCAAACATTTACAGACTGAATCTGTCTTAACACAAGTTTGCTTCATAACCCTAGGGGGGAGGGGTGGGTGGGAGGGGGAGAGGGGAAAAGTCTGGTCACCGATTCGCTTGACCGAGCTCAGAGTGACACGTAAAATGTAAACAAAAGCGCACCGTCGTTTCGTTGGGTCGCCTCAATGCTCAAACTTTCACGTGGCAAAAAAACAATAACAAATCGTGAATTTTAAATTACATACCTCATATAAGGATAAACTAAAAATGCATTAATTTAATTACGGTACGTTCGATCGATCTGAAATTTTGATACGATGCATTGTTAGGTAAGACGGGTCCGTGTGCCAAATTTCAGTTCGATCGGATCATTGGAAGTGGGTCATTTTTGACTTCTGTTTTTCCGCCCGCCGAGCCCATGAGATGATGAGAGAGAGACAGACGAGAGAGAGACGGCCGCGAAGTTAATATAAGGGATTTAATAAAACAAACCCGTAAAAACAAAGTTTTTGACTATAAATCCCTTATATATGAGACATAACTAACAGTATTGATTATTTTCAAACATTTACAGACTGAATCTGTCTTAACTCAACTTTGCATCATAACCCTAGTGGGGGGGGAGGGGTGGGTGGGGGGGGAGAGGGGAAAAGTCTGGTCACCGATTCGCTTGACCGAGCTCAGAGTGACACGTAAAATGTAAACAAAAGCGCCCGTCGCTTCGTTGGGTCGCCTCAATGCGTCAGCTCAAAATTTCACGTGGCAAAAAAACAATAACAAATCGTGAATTTAAATTACATACCTCATATAAGGATAAACTAAAAATGCATTAATTTAATTACGGTACGTTCGATCGATCTGAAATTTTGATACGATGCATTGTTAGGTAGACGGGTCCGTGTGCCAAATTTCAGTTCGATCGGATCATGGGAAGTGGGTCATTTTTGACTTCTGTTTTTCCGCCCGCCGAGCCCAGACGACAGAGAGAGAGAGAGAGAGACAGACAGAGAGAGACGGCCGCTGAAGTTAATATAAGGGATTTAATAAAACAAACCCGTAAAAACAAAGTTTTTGACTATAAATCCCTTATATATGAGACATAACTAACAGTATTGATTATTTTCAAACATTTACAGACTGAATCTGTCTTAACTCAACTTTGCATCATAACCCTAGTGGGGGGGGAGGGGTGGGTGGGGGGGGGGAGAGGGGAAAAGTCTGGTCACCGATTCGCTTGACCGAGCTCAGAGTGACACGTAAAATGTAAACAAAAGCGCCCGTCGCTTCGTTGGGTCGCCTCAATGCTCAGCTCAAACTTTCACGTGGCAAAAAAACAATAACAAATCGTGAATTTAAATTACATACCTCATATAAGGATAAACTAAAAATGCATTAATTTAATTACGGTACGTTCGATCGATCTGAAATTTTGATACGATGCATTGTTAGGTAGACGGGTCCGTGTGCCAAATTTCAGTTCGATCGGATCATTGGGAAGTGGGTCATTTTTGACTTCTGTTTTTCCGCCCGCCGAGCCCAAGACAGACAGAGAGAGAGAGAGAGAGAGAGAGACGGCCGCGAAGTTAATATAAGGAATTTAAAAATAAATATTTTAAAAGAATAAATTTTAATGACGAGATTAGTTTCAGTGTATACATTAAATTTTATTTTATTTGAAGTGAATTATTCCTTAACTTTGAATGAAACGTGTCATATCTACAAACCCTAACTGTTGTAGATAACATGATATAAATAAGAATAGGAATATTGATCAAGGACCATACAAAGTTTGCAAGCATCCATATTACTGGTAACAACTATAAAGTTTACCAGTCTGCCTATATTCTTTGTGCTTTTTATCTTAAGTATGACGTAAATTAAAATACTTTTCTTTAGTATCAACAAGTAGTTTCCTCAACATTTACAAAATGGATAAATTGATTTCTATTGATTGCTATGTAGTACTCAAAGGGATCTGCTGCTCATAGCTGACTATAGCAGTGACATTTACAACTACAAACTGAAAATACGTCCCCTGAGAAAAACTCTAAGAATTTAAAATCTTCAACCTATCCAAGTAATTGATCTAGCATAAATGAATACGTGATCTATTTCTTATACTCATAATAAATGCCGTGGGTGGTTTTCTTCTAAGTTATTTAAAGGCTATTTTTCAAGGCATAAAAATTTTGTTTAGGCTACAGATTTCGAAGGCTTTGGATTCAGTTTTTTATATAGCTAAGCATTTTATAATTATTATACTCTCTTCCTTTTAGAGCAAAGTAGATTAAGAATGGAAAACAGTACCGAATAGTGTAACATTTCAAGAGTATAGTTTAAAAATTAAAGTTGAAGTTATCATTTTATCAGCAAAACTGATGAGCACGTTAATTAACACTGATTTAGAAAAAACGAATAACTGGCGCTAGAAAGATTTGAAAGTACGTTTAAGCTAGACCACGAGAAAGAATAAATTGTGTCAAGTGTTAAAAAATGGCGTTCGATTGTGCAATTCCTTTATAGACACGGCCAACCTCTCTCTTGTCTGATCGATTTTGTGGAGTGGATAAACATATTCAAGTGCCAGGTCATTGAAAGAAACGGCAGACCACTTTGAAGTATTCATCGAAGAGAAAAATTCGTTTTTTAATGAACAACTGAGTCATCATTATACGATAACATTTATACAACTGGACAACGATGATACTTTACTGATTGTCTAAGGAGAAAGAATTAATGTTTATACTACTACGAGGTAAATTAACGCTTGCAGCGCCACCAATGCGCTGGGATGATTTATTGGAAAGCGTTTTCAGCCATGGTGTACGAGGATCAATAATTTTAGGAATTGGTTGTTCTCGTAGGAAATAAACATTCACTAACCGGGACACATCTATCGCCATACAACTGGCCTCATTGGGTTTATCTGGGCCAGGTGTTTTTTGTCAAGAAGAAAATACAAATCTCGTATGGTATATTGGTTTAGAACACTGTATACTAAGCCTTTGTTTTATGCAGGAATGGACGCAAATATTTTTATCGTCATCAAACATTGCCAAAATGCAAGGGTATACAGACATATTCAGTATGTTATTTACCACGTGAATGTTGAGCCAACATTTGCGACGTTGGTTAATACTAAGCAGTATCATACACACGATGTACCATTTGGTTTATGCCGATACATAAACACAGATTATTTGTTTTATAATTTTATATACTTAAATAATGTCAGGCACTTAGATTTCATCATTTTCATCATATTGCCATCTCATTGACAGACGGATAGTTAATATTTTAAAAAAATGTAAATATCATTTGCAAAGAAGCACTTAACCTATAAAAGTCTTTTTCCGCCGACTGAAAATTTAAGTTACCGATATACCGCTAATAGACATCCTCCACTACAATTTAACCAATGTAATGTATTTTATTCTAATCTTATCAAAATCGTGATAAATTTGAGCATTCAAATTTAATGCAAGGCAATTGTGGAAATAGATTTCCCTTTACACTGATAAATTTCAAAGTGGCTAGCAAACATAACACTTGTGCAAATGCTCAAATGCGTCCATCTTTGTACTGCCCAGTTCACGTGTTATCATTACATTTCATGGGCGCCCAATTCCATTTTAGTAACACGAGTAAGAAATTATATTTTAGGGGATATTTATACTGTTTTATAACTGTGAAATGTTTGAATGTTTTTCAAGACATTTATTGTATAGATTTTAATCCATAAAAAGGTATTCTTTCTTCTTTTTTTTATTAATATTTTTTTTCCTTTTAGTCTTTAAAGTTGCAAAGAGATATGCAGAAAAAGGGGATGAAAATATTTTAAAAGCGTAGGGTACTTTTGAAATACATAGACATAAAGGTCGGGGGGGGGGTCACCTATATCGTGACAATTATTTTCTTCGTTGATAGCTATCAGGAACTTGTATCCACAAGAACGCAGTAGAAAATTCCCCAACCTCTATACATTTGTTTTTGATATCCACAACAGTAAACTAAAATGTCATTTAAATTTTATCGTGAGGATAGGTAAGCGAAAAGGTTTCAGTTCAATTAGACATCGGGAAGTGAAAGAACATTGAATGAAAGATTCCATCTCAAGTAAAACACATGCAAAAAAAAATTGATGTTGACAAAAAAAATGTGAGCGAAAAATAATGCTTGTTTTACTTGTTAAGCATATTTCAACAATTTCAATTGAGATAAATTCCTTTACACTGATAAATTTCAAAGCGGCTAACAAACGCTTTGTTTTTTTCATTGTGTCAGTCGTTTATCATCAACTTCTTTTCTAATAATATATTTTATTGTGTTACATTTAAACATATTAATTTTTAAAAAAAATATTTTAAATAATTAAAATTGAGATAAAAGAAAAAAAGTTGATTTTAAATATAATTTCAATGGATCTTCATTTTTATTTTCAGCTTTACGGTATCACATCATTTCTATTTGTCGCAGCATCTATCGCTGGCTTCTGTTTGGAAACCCTTCCTAGCCTCAGGCCAAAGGAAACCAATCTAACTAATGTATCGTGCAGTAACGGAGACGCAAACAAAACCGTTCATATTGTTCATAAGTCTAATGACGCTCTTAATGTCTTGGACTTCATATGTACAGTCTTCTTCACTTTAGAGCTTGTCATGAGATTCTTAGTGTCACCCAGGAAAATTCGTTTCGTAATGAATATCATGAATATCATCGATTTGCTTGCTTTAGTGCCTCTGTATGTGCAAGTCATTTTTGAGCACTCTGACCTCCATCAGTCTTGTTACCTGAACGAGCGGTTTTTCTTCGAAATTATGTTCACCCTAAGAATCTTCCGAATGTTTCGTATCTTCCATCTCGTCAAACATTACCAGGCTCTAAAAGTGTTGGTATACGCCCTCAGGGCAAGTTTACAGGAACTTATGATGCTTTTCATTTTTCTTTTGCTGGCGACTCTTATATTTGCAACAATGATCTATTACGCGGAGCGTGATGTGTTGAACGGTGGACATACTGACTTCATAACAATTCCAATAGGTTTTTGGTGGGCTATCATAACAATGACAACTGTAGGATATGGTGACATCGCTCCTTCCTCAACAGTCGGCTATATCGTCGGTGCAGCCTGTGCCGTGTGTGGTGTGCTCCTTGTAGCTCTAACATTTCCGGTCATCTCTAATAACTTTACTTTATTTTATGAGCATGTTCGTTCAAGATCATTATCGCCGCGAACAAAAGCGATGACAGAAGAGGAAAGTGAGGATAACGACGAGGAGATGTTTGTTCAGGCTCATCCACCTGATTACGGTGCCGTGCAACTAACAATGCATAACATTCCTCCCTCAACTACTAATGGTGCCAACGCAAGTGATGACACTACTACCGCTCAACCGACTGGGGCGACTGAAGAGAAACACATCAAACCAGTGGACTCTAAACAGGGCAATGGGGCTGTAAAAGTCCGTTACGTACCCTTAGCTAAATTCAGTGACACGTCATCAATGATGGATATTATATTTCAAGAACCAACAGACGAACTTTTCTTGGCAAATATAAGAATTGATGGCAAAAAGAATTAATCCAGTACGTCCAAGAAGAGGAGGTAACATGAAGTAACGTGATTCAGAAATTAACTTTTATTTTTGTAGCAAAGTCAAGATAAGTTGATAAATGAGTTCATTTATCAAAAGGCTAAGACTATAATGATCAAATAGACACAATATTATTAGATTTTTCAAAAGCATTTGACAAACTTCACCACTTTAGTTTACTTAAAAAACTTAAACGTAACTACTTTGGAATCTCAGGCCCCTTACATCACTGTATCCAATACTTCCTTTTGGGTAGGGAGAAAAATGTAATAATTAATGGATCTAAATGTGCACCAATAAAGGTTAACTCAGGAGTTCCACAAGGAACTGTAATAGGTCCCTTACTCTTTTTAATTTATATAAATTATTTACCAAACAACATCTCAACAGGAACAAAAGTTAGGTTATTTGCTGATGATTGCATAATCTATAGAACAATTAAATCAGAACAAGATAGCAAAATTTTACAAATACACTTATGTTAAGAGTAACCAAGAAAAAGAAACTAATAAATTCAAAATATTTCATTCATGGAAAAGAACTGACCTAAGCTAAAGATGCAAAATACTTAGGAGTCATAATAAATGAGAAATTATCATGGAATGCCCATGTCAATGAAGTTATTAAAAAATCAAACAAAACCTTAGGCTTTATAAAAAGAAACTTTTACAAATGTAATAGAGATTTAAAACTAAAATGCTACCTCATTTTGGTGAGACTGTACTAGAATATGCATCTTCTGTATGGGACCCATCCACCAAAGAAAACATTGATAAACTATAAAAAAAAATCAAAAAAAGAGCTGACAGATTTATTACTGGAGAATATTCAAAACTGACAAGAATAACACCATTATTTAAATCATTAAACCTTGAAACACTAGAGCAGGGGTTCCGAACCTTTTTGTACGTTAGAGCACATTCTAAAATATCGGTATGTTGGCGGGCATCAACTATTTTTAATCAACAAACTCCTTCCATAACTTCTCATTTTCCCATAATTTATTTTCTTATATTCATAATTTATTAATAAATAATAAACACAAATGTTTCAAAATAATAAAATAATGATTCAAATTGCATACACATACACACAGAGAAATTTATTTACAAAAAGTAATCAAAGTAAACAAAAAACACAAATGCAAAGAAAACAATTTATAAAAAAATATATCAATATGTCATTGTGATCTTTGGCATTGCATATCATTGGTCAGTGCCTCACAATTAGGAGATTATGACGATAATCCTGTTAGCAAACAATCATAAAGATGCTCATCGGTGAGTTGAGATCTATATCTTTATTTTTATTAAGTTCATGTTTGAAAACAATGATTCGCATTAATATCTCGAACCAAAAAGTGATTCAATTTTATATGGCGCTTTTTTCAAAAATGGGAACTTTCATCTGTCCAATGTATTCCAAAAGTCATCTGATATTAAGGATTTTAGCCAAAATATCATTCTTAAGGTCCAAAATTTCTAACTCTTGCTCTTCTGTCTTACCTTGAACAAAATATGCAATACATGCGGCCATTTCCTTTACATTTATTTGGCAAGTAAAAGGATTGATACAGAAGGCTCGATATGTATAAACTGCAAAAATCTCTCTTCAAACTGTTTTTTTAACACTTGAAGATGCTTAATAAATAATGACCCGTTTAATTCATTGTTACCTAGCATTTATTTCATATGTGGGAAATGCACGAGAGAAATTCTGTCTCTGTCGAATAGTGGTGGGCACATACGAATCGTTCCGCGGGTGCCATGGTGCCCGCGGGCACGGGGTTGGAAACCCCTGCCCTAGAGGATAGAAGAACCAAGAGTAAAGTAGTAATCATACATAAAGCAATTATTTCTAATTTGGAAATACAACACAAAGATAACTTAATACAACCCTCAGATAGACATAAGGATAAAAACACATGTCTTATTCCGTATGCAAGAACAAACACATACAAATTTTCGTTCTTCCCGTACGGAATTCGTGCGTGGAATGGGTTGCCTGAAGAAATAAGGAAAACTAACACTTTATCTGTGAGAGACATGTAGTCGTGTTTACATTGTATGAGAATACAATGACGTGACCTAGTATGAAACACGTGGTTTGTGATGTGAACTGTAAGCGTGCATGGTCATGGACTTGGAGGAGAGCTGACTATATATAGAGGGCTCAAGAGGCAACTGAGGTTGAATACATACGAGCTGATTAGGTGGTTGATTGTACAGTTGATTACAGTGGATTGTATATAGTGATTAAAGACAGTTGTTAACCAGACCACAATGTGTTAAAGCCTTGTCACTTGACCCATAGGTTCGATTACTTGGTGCCAGAAGTAAAGAACCACAAGACTATTTGAAGTACTGACGCCATATCTATTACATGGTGTCAGATGGACCGACTCCACCCACCACAACCACTGGAGCTACATGGAAACAATGCTGCCAACTGGAAGAGATTTAAGCAGTCTTTCCAGATATACCAGATAGCCAGTGGGCTCGACACAAAAAGCAAAGAAGTGCAGAGCATGACACTGCTGCATGTTATAGGCCAGGAAGCGGTAGAAGTGTACAATACATTCAAATGGACTGTACAGGAATGTGACGATTGTGACACCGATTTTCATTCAGTGAAATGCTTATTACGAAAATTCGAGAATTATTGTTTGCCAAGAAAGAATGTGACAGTCGAGAGACGCGTGTTTTTCTCCAGAAAGCAAGGTGAGGGAGAAATTTTCGATATTTTTATAACAGACCTTAAACTTAAAGCAGGCAAATGTAAATATTGTGGAAAAAACATGAGCCTACAAAATGACCTGCTTATGGCAAGTTATGCAACAACTGTGGAAAATTGAATCACTTTTCTGCTGTATGCAAGTCAAAACGGGTAAAAGTTGTCAACCGTAAACTGAAAGATCACGTGGACTATAGTCAAACATTCTGCTTAGGAAGTGTGTCCATGCAACACGTAACAAGTGATGAATGGAGGGAAATCGTTACGCTTGAACAGAGGCCAGTGATGTTCACACTGGACACGGGCGCACAAGTAAACATTCTTCCACACAGATTGTTCAGTCAACTAAGAATGGGAAGAATGCAGAAATCAACAGCAAGGCTCACTACATACAGTGGGGAATCATTGCCTGTTGTAGGCTAAATATCAATCAAATGCTCTGTGAAAGACAAGACAGAGATGCTGGAGTTTCAAATGGTCAAAACGCTCTCAAAGCCTATTCTTGGTCTGCAAGCTTGTCAAAAGCTGAATCTGATTAAAATCGTGGGCGTAATAAGCAAGAAGCATCAGTGGCCTCAACAGCAGACGAAATATTACGTCAAATCAGACATAATCTCAGCGTGTAAGCAACGCACCGATACAGAAAGAACATAAAGGCTCGTGGCAGCCAGCAGTCATCGTGTCAGCAGCAACGACGCCAATGTCATGCATCGTTAAGACTAACGATGGTATGTCATACCGTCTAAACAACAACATGCTGAGACAGGCATTTCGTGGAAGGAGAGGTGTGACAGATATTTTTGAGTATGACACAACAGAGATGGAGCATGAAGAACACACTCCCAGCGTTGGTAGAAATGGGTCATCAGCAACTCAGCCAGCGAAGTCAACAACAACAAGAAGATACGGGATACAGGTGAAGCCACCAAAGAGATACCCAGATAAAGAGACATGAAGGTGTGCTGTGCTTTGAAAGACATTTGGAGATTCAGTGTTAGAGTTCATGTACTGAATTGTTCGATGTTTTTAATTGTATTATTGTCTTATTGATAATCTGGGTCATTAAGTTGTTTTTGTTAGAAGGGAGATGTGAGAGACGTGTTGTTGTGTTTACATTGTATGAGAATACAATGATGTGACCAAGTATGAAACACGTGGTTTGTGATGTGAACTGTAAGCGTACATGGTCATGGACTTGGAGAAGAGCCGACTATATATAGACGGTTCAAGAGGCAACCGAGGTTGAATGCATACCAGCTGATTAGGTGGTTGATTGTACAGTTGATTACAGTGGATTGTATATAGTGATTAAAGACAGTTGTTAACCAGACCACAGTGGGTTAAAGACTTGACCCATAGGTTCTATTACATTATCAACATTTAAATCTCTAATGAAAATGCGGGTCTAAACACAAACCATAGATAAGCGTAGGACACAATAATCTTCTGTATAGAAGGAGCGTCTGTAACAGATAAGATAAGATTTCTAAAATTATCTTTTTCTCTTCTTAACATCTTTCGCGTCCAGTCATTTAACAACTCAGTTGAAATTTAAATACTATTATTTCTAGATGCCATCAATCAGACTGACTTTCTCTTTGAAAAGTATGTTTTACTTTTCAGTTTTCAGTCACTATAACATTCGTAAAAAAAGGAGCTAACTCGTTAAATTAACATGAAAATTTAGGACCATGCACAAAACTCAAACACGCACAAAACTATGTCTTTGATAACAAAAATAAACATTTCCATTATTTTTTTCTATAAATAAACATTAACAACTCTTGTAGAAATAATTTTCTATGTTTTGATCCCATTTTCTATTGTGATGACATTCACTAATTGGATCATATTTCCGGTGGTTCCAATTCCCCGAAAAATCCTATCCCTAGTGAGATAGTGTTCAACAGGTGAATCTCTCTCTCTCTCTCTCTCTCTCTCTCTCTCTCTCTCGACAAATCCTATTCCACAATGGCCAAGATCTGTCAGTGAAAGTAATAGTGTTTACTTTTATGTATACCTTCATTAATGCATAAAGATTAAGCCATAATAAAGATAAACTTAATTAGAATCTTTCTAGAAATTTATAAAAATTAATCATACAGTTATTAGCACATCCCCTAAATTTAAATAAACTTGTGACAAATGACTCTTCTACTTCTATTACAACTTTCAAAATCCCACTAACTTATAAATTGTTCTGTGTTTTAAAATTAGTTTATTATAAAACGTTTGTGTATATTTAGAAACTAAATTTCACATTCCTTATCTCTTTTCTATTATATATTGTCATAGTGATAAAACAAACTTGAATTATTTTTTTTAAAAATTCATTTAAATATGCTTTTTTTAAAAATTCATTTCATGTCAATATCATTTATTTTTCTAGCACATGTTCTTTATATATTAATTACAGCTTATGTAATTGCTTGACAAATTTAATTTAAATGGAGTTAACTAATGCAGATGTGATAGAAATCATCTTACTAAAAATATCACTTTATCCCCTTGTTATGTCACAGGCGTTTTTCTAAGTAAAAATGTCAAATTAAAAATATATTTTAAAGGGCGCGATGGTCTAAGTGGTAGCGCACTGGACCATCGATCTGAAGCAGATCACGAGTCGCGAGTTCGAGCCCAGGTACTGGCAAAGCCCCTGTGGCATTGTGCTGGCCACACATTCCCCTGCTCGTTAGTGGTGGCTAAAAACTTGTGAACTCTACATGGACTGGTAAGGGGGTCATTTGAACTCCTTATGTTTAAAATTTCAATAGTTAAACCCCTATTGTATGTAACCGTCATTCTAATGACGTATCATAGTAATATGAGTTTGTGTCGCATACCATTTAGTTGCATCATCATGCTACCAGCAAACTATTGTTTCCTAAAAATCAATGTATTAAAAAAATATTATTCTAAGCTCATTTTAGGAGTCACATTAATATTTCTGCTAATTTACTTTATATAGTGTGTGAATCTATTCACAAGGTTTTGAATATGCGTGTTTCCAGTTTGCAGTTTGACATGTAATGTAATTACTCATTTGTAAATTTCCTTATATTTTGAAAAAATGATGGCTACTCCAGTATCGTCAAATTAGCTAAAATAGTATTTATTAGAAATAGTATAAATGGTTTTAAAAAATTAAAAGTCCCCAAAAGCGACATGCAAAACGAATGCACATAGTATATAAGTATTTCATTTTTCTTACGCTTAAGGTTAATGCTTTCGGATTTAAAAAGATTAGTCTCGATCCCTCCTGCTAATAGTGACAAAAAGTCAGGGGTGGCCATAACATTTACATATTTTAAGATTTGTGTCTCTTATTTCAAGTTTTCATGATTTTAAATAAATATTAAAATGATAGCTTTTTTGACTAGTTTCTTATTGTAAAAACATAAATACACTTTGACTTCACTACATGTAAATAAAATAAAATTCATTTGATGGAAATGTGTTTTTATGCCAAAAAATATTTGTTCTACGTTTTATTTTATTTTCTATCAAATTTAAAAGCTGGCAGTATCCATAAAAATTTAAAACAATTAATGAGCATTTATCCCAAAAGTTTTTTTATATTGACCTACAGAACCCTCTACTAATTAAAACCTGGACAGGTCACTCCAGCTTCACTACAAGGCGTAAGCAACACATGAAACGACAGTAAGATGATTTTCCACCATGACTCGCTAGCCCCAGTAGGTAATGGGGATCAGAGATACCAACGCAACAAGCGAGCCAAAACCCAAGCACAATTTGAACAAATAAGAAAGAGGTTGCCAGCACTTCGTTTGGCGAGCTGGAATGTCAGAACTCTGTTCACTGGTTTTAATTCTGACCCTTCATGTACAGAAGATATAAGGAAGACTGCGGTCATTGACAGGGAATTTTCTCGATTCGGCATCGACATTGCATGCCTACAGGAGACGCGGCTGGCTGACAACGGCAAATTGGCTGAGGCCAACTACACATTTGTCTGACAAGAACTACCATCAGACAGACCAAGGCAGCACGGCGTTGGTTTTGCTATAAAAAACTCTCATATGTCATATGTTGAATTGGCGGCACATGGCACTGAGAGGATGCTTGGCATTAAACTTTTAATATCATCGGGCGCAGCTCATATCCTCAGCCTGTATGCACCAACTCTCTGCTCTGAAGCAGAATTAAAAGACAACTTCTACGAGGCTCTGGACTCCGCAGTAGCAAATATCCCAACACATGAGAGGTTATACCTCTTCGGTGACTTCAACGCTAGAGTGGGTGCTGATCACAATGCCTGGTCTACCACCATTGGCTTACACGGCATTGGTAAAAATGAATGACAACGGCCAGCGACTGTTCGAGCTATGCAGTACTCACAATCTGTGCGTAACAAACACATTCGTCAAATGCAAGAACATCCACAAAGTGTCATGGAGACACCCTCGCTCCAAGCACTGGCACCAGCTTGATCTCGTTCTCACCAGGCGCTCTGATCTGGCCAGCGTGCTCCAAACACGCAGTTACCACAATGCCGACTGTGACACAGACCACTCCCTCGTCGTAAGTAGAGTCAATTTAATACCGAAGAAATTGTTTCATTCTAAGAGCAAGGGTAAAACTCGCATTAACACATACCATATCAACTGCTCTGAGATCAGTGAACAGCTTAACACCAGGCTTGTGGCAGCTCTTAAGGAAAATACCACGCAGAAAGCCATACCCAATCCTCGTGATGCTATAGTGGCTGCGACAGAAAAAAAAGAAGATGCGACATGGTTCCATCTTCGAGCCACTATATACAACACCTCTCTTGCCGTCCTCGGGAGGAAGGAAAGAAAAAATGCGGATTGGTTCGAGGCTCATTTGGTTACAATGTTGCCCGTGACGGAGAAAAGAGAAAAGCCCTATTGGCCTATAAAGCTGCCCCAGGACCTGACACACTACAATGTCTCAGAAATGCCAGAAACACAGCCCAGAAGACTGCACGTTTTTGCGCCAACACGTATTGGGTGGACCTATGTAAAAGCATTCAATCTGCCGCCGATCAAGGGGATATCAAAAAAATGTACGAAGGCATAAAAAAGGCCACTGGACCCACAATATCAAATTCTGCTGCAATTACGTCAAAGTCGGGTGTGATGATTACAGAACGAGACCAGCAGTTGCGGCGCTGGACTGAGCATTATCTAGAACTATATGCGACACAGAATGTAGTAACTGACTCTGCGATAGATAGAATCCCAGAACTACCAGTTCTAGATCAGCTTGATGCCTAACCGTCATTGGAGGAGTTTAGTAAGGCAATCGATCATCTGCGCAATGGAAAGGCTCCAGGTACCGATGGCATTCCTGCAGAAGTCGTTAAGTACGGCAAACCAGCACTACTGAACCCTCTGCACGAACTCATATGCGATTGCTGAGAACGCGGACACATCCCACAGGAAATAGCGCGACGCCAAAATTGTCACGCTTTACAAAAACAAAGGTGATCGCAGAGATTGCAATAACTATCGTGATATCTCCTTACTGAGTATTTGTGGGAAAGGCCTTTGCCAGAGTGGTCCTTGCACGCCTGCAAATTCTGGCACAAAATGTCTACCCAGAATCACAATGTGGTTTTCGGGCTGGCCGATCAACCATGGACATGATTTTCTCACTCCGTCAGCTACAAGCGAAATGTCGGGAGCAACAGAAACCCCTCTTCATTGCCTTCATAGATTTAACGAAGGCATTTGACCTGGTCAGCCGCAAGGGTCTGCTACGTATACTGGAAAAAATAGGATGTCCGCCGCGGCTTCTCTCCATCATCGAGTCCTTCCACACCAATATGCACAGCACAGTGCTCTTCGATGGTGCCACCTCAGAACCCTTCCCAGTTTGTAGCGGAGTCAAACAGGGCTGTGTACTGGCTCCAACACTCTTTGGTATCTTTTTCTCGATGCTATTGCGACATGCTTTCGAGGTCTGCTCCGAGGGTGTGAACATTCATACCAGGACGGATGGAAACCTATATAATATCAGCCGGCTCCGTGCGAAGAGCAAATTGGAAAATGTATTAATCAGAGAGTTGCTCTTCGCGGATGACGCAGCCCTTACCTCACATACAGAGGCAGGACTCCAACAGTTGGTCAATAAGTTCTCAGAGGCATGCAAGGATTTTGGTTTAACGATTAGCCTCAAAAAGGACCAACATTATGAGACAAGGCACTGACCGCCTTCCAGCAATCTCCATTGAGGGAAACACCTTGGACGTCGTCGAGGATTTCACCTACCTTGGCAGTAACATCACAAGCACACTCTCCCTGGATAAAGGAAATAGGAACCAGAATCGGCAAGGCCGCATCATTAATGGCTAGGCTGAATCAAAGAGTGTGGAACAATGCGCAGCTCACAGATAGGACGAAAATCACTGTGTACCAGGCCTGCGTGCTCAGCACACTCCTCTATGGCAGTGAGTGCTGGATGACCTACGCCAAGCAAACAAAGCAGCTCAACAGCTTCCACTTACGATGCTTGCGTAGGATTCTACGCATCAAGTGGCAGGACAAGATCACCAATGTTGAGGTACTCAGAAGAAGCCATATGCTGAGTATGCACTCAATTGTGAGTGAGAGGCGCCTGCGTTGGTTAGGTCATGTCCGCAGGATGAGCTCGGAGCGCATTCCTAGAGCATTGCTTTACGGTGAACTGGCAACTGGTATGAGAAAAACGAAGTCGCCCCTGCTTGCGCTTCAAGGACGTCTGCAAGAAAGACATGTCATTGGCACAGATAGACCATAAAACGTGGGAGACCATTGCCGAGGAGCGCACCTCCTGGCGGACAAAAGTGCGTGAGGGCATTCATGTCGCAGAAGCATCCCTCATAGCTTTGAGTGAAGAGATAAGGGCCAGGATAAAGGGGAGGGGGGGCAGAGGAGCAGGAGTACACGCCATCGTCCCATGAGGATGGACGGTTGCCATACAGAACCCTCTATTATTTGTTTATTCACCCTCGTTCTTTGCTTAATACCTGCTTGCGTTTTTTTTTCAATCCGAAAGTGTATTTATATTTAAAAGACACCCATACCTGTCAATAAGTTATAAACTGGTCCTTTAATTGGTTGAGAACAGCAGAATAAGGATATTTATAAGCTAAATTAAAATGTAGTCATGTTTTAGACCTTCAATCGTGATGCTTTATGATCACCTTTTTATGCTCCATACACTTTTTAATTTCCCCTTATTTAACCTAAAATTAAATTTAAAGAATAAGTAGATAATTCATTGTTTAGTAACAACCGGACAAATTGGGTATTTTCTCCAAATATCCGGACCTGGAAAGAGTAAAACAAAACTCCAACTGATGCAGCTCTTTTGTGTTTGAAAGATATTGTACGGTGCTTGCCCTCCATATTCTTTTCATTGTATATTTATCTGGACTATTGATTAGTTGATGCTTTCATTCTATATTTTATTGACTTTAGGTTATGTAAGATATCGATTGTTTGCAGACAAGGCATGCCAAATATATGCCCAGGGAACCACGGGTGACCTTTTGAGGGCGCACTCGTGGTCCAAGAAATGGATATCGTAATTTAGTTATTTAACTAAAAAGTGGACATATCTATAAACAAATAAATAACGATTGACACTGGGTTTATTTCACATAGATTAAAAAAAGTTTTTAAAATGTATCAGTTGTTTGGCGCACACATACAAACACGCAGCGCAAGAACATCCAAAAATACAACATTGCAGTTGTGTCGTAAAACGTGTTTAATATAATGCGCACCGATCAGGAATATGTTTATAAAAAGAGTTGTCAATAAAATACGCACCTTATTGCGCGACAGAAAGGTTGTTCAATATAATACGCACCGCGACGCTCTATCTCAAAAAATAGCATGATACATAGGAATAAATAAAATAATCTAAAAAATCAATAATTTAATTATGGTACATGCGATCAATCTGAAATTTTGATACATTGTTTTTATCATCGGTACAAAACTGCCTGCAAAATTTCAGCTCGCTATCTTGCGAGCAAGTGGGTTACAAATCGATCAAAAATTTTGGTGACAAGGGCGGTCGGTCGGTCGGTCGGGCGGCCGCAGACACCACGAGTTAATATAAAGGATTTAATAAGGTGTGTTTTTTGGAAGGGTGGGGTCAAAGCTTTGTGACGTATTTTTAAAGGGGGGGTCTAGCTTTTTGTGACGTCGCGTGACGAGGGGAGGGGTAAAAAATCTGCCAAAATCGCGTGACGTCATTTATGGACGGCCCCTAAACAATATTTTTAAACAAGAAAGTTGGTGATTGTGTTTATATTAGAATCAAACTTAATCTTTAATATTTTCGATAATATTGCCCTTCATTTCAAATAGAGTCAAATAATTTACTTTATAAAAATATATTTTACGCAAGCTGAAGTGAAGTATTTTAGTAAATTACACTTTTTATGTAGCGGAGATAAGGGGCCGACAATAAAGTACGTCTCGCTCCAGAGTGGGGAGGGGTTGTAAGAAAATATGACATTTTGAGAAAGGGGGAGGGTCACGGTGTTTTAGGTAAAGTTTGAATTATTTTGTTAATAAAACACATTTTTTGGTTCGAAAGTGTGGCGTACTTTAGGATGGGGGGGGGGTGGTCCGAGATTTGTGACAGTTTGTGACAGGGGGGGGGGTAAAAATGGTTAAAAAATAGCGGGACGTACGGCCCCTAACAATAGTGTAGAAAATATTTAGTTTAATTAATTGTCATCATTAAGATTTAGGGCCTACTTAAATTATTCTAATGGCAGTGCTTTTCATTTTTAAATCCTTTATATTAACTCGTGGTGTCTGCGGCGGACCTTGCTTGCTTGCTTGCTTGCTTGTCGCCAAAACTTTTGATCGATTTTTAACCCACTTGCTCGCAAGATAGCGAGCTGAAATTTTGCAGGCAGTTTCGTACCGATGATAAAAACAATGTATCAAAATTTCAGATCGATCGCATGTACCGTAATTAAATTATTGATTTTTTAGATTATTTTATTTATTCCTATGTATCATGCTATTTTTTGAGATAGAGCGTCGCGGTGCGTATTATATTGAACAACCTTTCTGTCGCGCAACAAGGTGCGTATTTTATTGACAGCTCTTTTTATAAACATATTTCTGATCGGTGCGCATTATATTAAACATGTTTTACGACTCAACTGCAATTTTGTATTTCTGGATGGTCTTGCGCTGCGTATTATAATGAACATTCTTTTAGTTACTTCTCGTACATAAAGGATTTATAGTCAAAAACTTGGTTTTTTACGGGTTGTTTTTATTTAAAGTTAAGCCTTAAATCAACATGTACTTTAAAAGGAATTATAAAGGACTTAAACCTTGCTGGTTGGTGGAAAGCTGGTTTTCATTGTTAGCTACAAGTCTTCCATTATGTTTAGTATAGATGCTTAACGTTAATTAGTCTATATTGTATGTGTTTAAAGTATCTTTGGATTATGCTATGTTTTGTCATATTGAAATGGCAGTTTTGAAATGCTTTTGTTGCGTCACATTCTTCTTCAAAAAAAATTTAAGTTTATACTCAAATTTAATACTTATTACTAGTTCTTAATATACAGGGTGACACAAAAAATGGGATTTTTTAGGAATCTCAAATGGAGAATTCAAGAATTCATTTGTACAGCGAGATGGCATCTACAAGACGTATTTTTAAATGATAATTCCATTAACGTTTCTTAAATGGCATATTTTAATGTATCAATTTGCTATGGATATAAATTCGTTTTCACTAACTCTTCATTTTATTGGATAGTTAAAAAGTTCTCATTTACAATTTTATTTTTTGTCACTTTGTAAAAATACATTCTTGTACGTGTGAATGTTTTTGTTTCCCTTTTTTTTCTTTTTTTTGTGTATAACTTTAAAATAGATTCATTATAATTTTCCTAATGCATCATCTGTTTTGTTAAATCCTTTATATTAACTCGTGGTGTCTGCGGCGGACCTTGCTTGCTTGCTTGCTTGCTTGTCGCCAAAACTTTTGATCGGTTAACCCACTTGCTCGCAAGATAGCGAGCTGAAATTTTGCAGGCAGTTTCGTACCGATGATAAAAACAATGTATCAAAATTTCAGATCGATCGCATGTACCGTAATTAAATTATTGATTTTTTAGATTATTTTTTTTATTCCTATGTATCATGCTATTTTTTGAGATAGAGCGTCGCGGTGCGTATTATATTGAACAACCTTTCTGTCGCGCAATAAGGTGCGTATTTTACTGACAACACTTTTTATCAACCTATTCCTGATCGGTGCGCATTATATTAAACACGTTTTACGACACAACTGCAATTTTGTATTTTTGGATGGTCTTGCGCTGCGTGTTATAATGAACATTCTTTTAGTTACGTCTCATACGTAAAGGATTTATAGTCAAAAACTTGGTTTTTTACGGGTTGTTTTTATTTAATCCATGTTTTATGTGTGTATGTTACATATAAATTTTACTTCAAATGATCCTAAATGTGTTACTATGAAGTGAACACTCCAAAAATATGTAACTCCAACATTTATCTAGAAGGAATATTGTTCATTGCCTAAAGGTCATAGAAATACATGGCAAAATATATATGAGACCGCATGAAAGCTTTTTAGGCACAATGCTATTGCTAGTAACACATTTTCAAATTTTAAAGTTGTTTTGTTTAAAGTTGTAAATATTTTTAAATATAAGGACTGTAAAGACTGTATGTAATGGAAATGTAACTTTTCAATAATAAGTGTCCAATGACAAATGTGGAAAAAAAAGATAAAGGCAAATTGATTTTGAAATTAGTTTAGAACAAAAAAAATATAGATAATACTGTTTTTAGTAGAACTTAACAAAATAGAAATGTAAAAAATGAATAAATGAAAACAAAAATGGTTAATTGTTTATTTAGTTCTTACCATTTATTTTAAAGAAAACAATAAATTCCGTCTGAAACTGGCTGCCGTGTAGATGTATTTATAATTTATACAATCCCTCTTAGTTTAAACTAAAATTACTTACTTGTACTATTTCCAACTTTCTCGCGCGCTTTGGACATTTAGCAAAAGAAGAACCAGACGACATTTATATTATATATTGTCGAGTTAAATTTGTAAAAATCATTTGAGCCACCGATACCTTCATGTTGCCATTTTGTTGAATGTCAATAAAAGGTTTATTTTCTCATTTCATTGTCTTACATGTCTGGATAATATCATGATTGTGACCAGGGTTTGTGAGTTAGATTTGCTTCATTTGCTTCGTTAGCGATATTCAAAGTTGAGACATTAATGTATAATATTATCAAGGGATTCAATTAAATTTGAATGGAGCGACGCATAGTTGTAGAAACTGTTGGCGTTCATTTTCCTCTGGATCGAAGTTTAAGTTTAGGGAAACTATTGCAACCAGTAGGGGGAAGTACTTATCCTAAGTTTCAAAATTTAATTGTACAAATTAAAATTTAATGACATGAAGAGAGATACACAACAAGCAAACGCTTCTGTTTTGTTAACAGTTATAGGAGTGTAAGTAAATTCGAAATAAATTCATTGTTGTTGTGTTGCGAATATTTATTTCTTTTTTTAAATATAACAGAATGTTTTTATTTATTTATTTTTACAAATTTTCATGTATACATTCCTTAAAATAAGGGATTACAACCCAGTCTGCGATTTTATTGTCATTTTTAAAGAGATTAAAATTGGTTTTTTCAAAGGTATTGCCTTTTTTTTTAGAATTAAATTTTTTTCAAACAATTCATAAGATTTAAAGACATGGAACGGTTTGGGCTTCCCTGCTTCTTAATGTTTAGTCATAATGAACTGAAGCTATTATGTTAGAGCTAACTCCCAGCTTCTGTTAGTGACGCCTATTTTGTTTTGTCTTAGAGTTATGTAATTTATATAGACACACGTCCGCGCATTTCAATTTTTTTCAGGGTTAGTTTTTTATTTATTTATTTAACACGATTCAGTAGAGATTTATTTAATCGGCATCCTTACGTCTCGAGGGTGGTCGGACACTTCGACCCCCGACGATTCTACCCCGGACGGTTCGACCCTGCCAGTTCGACCACAAGACGGTTCGACCCCAGGACGTTTCCACCCCGGTTGGTTCGACCACGGACGGTTCGACCCCGGACGGTTCGACCCCGGGCGATTCAACCCCGGGCGATTCGACCCTCTCGTTTCTACATTCTGAAATGATATCATTTATTATTTGATTTTTAAAAAAATAGTTTTACAAATTAATTTTTTGGTATATTATCCATTAAATTTTTTAAAAATGTTTATATTTAAGTCGTTCAAAGGTTTTCACCGTGATAACAAAAACAAACGAAAGTCGATTTTAAATATATTTTTTTAATTTATTATTTTTTATATTTTTTTAAGTGTCGACATGCTGAACGCAGGCGCTGAAACAATTACAAACCCGCCCCCTTGCATTCATTTCTGTTTCTTGTGTTGTTTAATACGTATATACCTCCCTAGAAGAAATACTGATTTTAATAAGACGTACAAAGTTGTCAGTATTTAAAGTTCATCAAATTCAATAGTTTATACCGCCCCTAGCAGACAATAACATTCAAGCTGCTGGACCCGTATCACCGGACTGAACGTTACGTTGTTTACATTTCCTTTGAGGGTTTCATAAGCCCGTGTTACGAAGGCTACACTCAGTGACCACCACAGCAAGCCGTGTGCTGGCGAGGGTAAATATAGTAAGGGGGGGGCAGAGAGAATGTAGGCACCTTTAGAAAGGACTGTCTGACCACATTGCCTTTGTTTTGTCCGATTACATCGGACGGGCGGGGTGGGGGGAGTGGAGTTGGATTGGTTTGGAAGGACTTTCTACCTCAGAGGAATGACGCATTGATCACAATCATGAATTCGCGTTGAATATTGACTGGTTGTCAATAACAATTTCAAACTGTATTTAATTGTTAATGGATAATAATTTTAAGCTAAATTATTTTTAGTAAATGGATAACATGTAAACATGTTTATACCAAAAATTACTTTTAAAAATAATAAATTTTAAAAAGTATATTAAAAATATATATTTTTAAAAAATACGGTGTAGATACGAAGGGGTCGAACCGACCGGGGTCGAAACGTCCTGGGGTCGAAACTTCCTGTGGTCGAACTGGCAGGGTCAAATCGTCTGGGGTCGAAACGTCCGTAATTCGTCTCGAGAGACGATGGTGCATCGCCGTTGGGTTGGGTTGCATTTACTCGTGTGGCTGAGCAGTCCTATCCTGGAGTGACAGTCTTTTCCACAGCTTTTGCACACGACTTCTGTGCTTCCAAATGTTTTGGCCTTTCTCCTATGTCACATGTGAATCATGAGTGAATCACCAGTGTATCATGTGTGTATTGCATGATCGGATGACGGAGAGGTCACGTGAGTAATAAGCGCGGGAAGAAAGAAGCCTTCCCATTGGCTGAGAATGTTGGGCGATCAGTTGTCAGAGGAGTTCCGTAGTGGAAGGACGGAATGTGTGTGTGCCTCAGGATTTCCACGTTGTATAACCTCAAATTATATTTCTGTGTACAAAGTATAAATATTAAAGTTGTTTTATTGAAACAAGTTCTTCAGTGGATTATTGTGTACAAGATTATGTATTGAGAGAACGCCTACAAGTTACATATTAATAAGTAAAGCCAGTCACAGTTACATCCTAGCTCTTCTGTCTGTATCCTCCTCCATCCTTCACTCCTCGACCACTATGACGCCCTCTTTGACAACTGCGCCACGTAGATCGTTTTTCTGCTTTACATTCCCAGTCACTTGTTCTTATTCTGACTGCTTTCATGTTACTCTGGCAGACATCTTTAAATTGGAAACGTGGGCGACCTGTCTTCCTCTTTCTCGATGCCAGTTCTCCATATAGGAGGTCCTTGGTGATACGAACGGGGCTCATTCTTTTTACATGTCCTAGCCATCTTAGGCATCTTTCACTAAAGATTGAGAACATGCTTTGAATATTGGCAAGCATCAGGGCCTCACTATTTTGTACTTTGTCCTGTCATTTAATGCCAAGGATGCGACACAGGCACCTCCAGTGGAAGCTATTAAGCTTGCGCTCTTAGGGTGTAAAAGTGGTCCATGTCTCACTTCTTTATAGCAGCGTACTGATGACGCAGGCTTGATAGACACATGGTTTGCTTTTCTCCGTTAGCTTGGTGTTTTGCCAAAACCGTTCATTTATTTTAGCCATTGTGGCAGCTGCCTTGCCAATTCTACTGTGTATTTCGTCCTCGATGGACAGTGAGTTGGAAACCTTGGAACTCAAGTAGGTGAAGCTGTCCACAACCTCCAAGTTTTCATTGTCGATATTGATGGTAGGAGGAGAACATGTGTCTTGGGCCAAGATGTTTGTCTTTTTTAAGCTGATTTTCAGACCAAATTCTTTATAAACGTTGGAGAAGCTTGACAAGAGTATTTGCAAACCCGTTTTTGTGAGTGTGCTATCAGTGCCGCATCATCCGCAAAAAATAGCTCGCGAATTAGGACATCTGTCATTTTGGTTTTGGCTCGGAGGCGAGTAGTGTTGAAAAGTCCTCTATCAGCTCTGGTGTGTAACCAGATTCCATCATTGCTATCTTGAATGCTTATTTATTTATTTAGGGCTGCGGTAATTAACGGTTAATCGAATTGGAAGCTTAATGTAATGAATATCGATACCTAAATTGGTATAATTGGACAGAAATTTTCTGTGCATACCAGCTACCACAGTACCAAGTAACGTTTATTGATCTCTGCTGGGTATGGTCAATTATAGTGTTCATCACTTGGAATAAATACTGTTAATATGCTGGTGTGTTGAAGTAGTTGGTTATCAGATGGCAGTTAAACTAGAAAAAGCAGTGCTGTTGTGTTAAAAATCACATAGTGTATGTCGATTTCTGAATCTACAGATAATGTTTCATTCAATCGATATGAACTATTAGTTAATTATTTATATGTAAAATTTTAACTATTTGCATTTAATTAATCGTACCAGCCCTAGTTTGCTCGTTTAATTTTGTTTCTACGTGGCTGCTAGAGAACAAAGAGCATTAAATAAATACGGATACGCCCTACAAGTTAATGTGACTTGAGGTAATTGTGTACACTTGTGTTATACGGCTCTTGTTTTTAAAGATATATGACATACAACAATCAAAATAAAAATTCAACCCCTTTAATGTTGTATTTATACATTCATTGTGTATTTTTAAATTTAAATCTTAATATTTTCTTTTAAAGGAAACAAATGAGCCCATTGAATTTGACTGATACAACCGAAGTCCTCATGCGCGCTTTTGTGGCGTACCCCTGGTCACGGGTTCGAATTCGTGTGAAGACGAAGATTTGTTCCCGGGGCCAAGGGTGTCCCTGAGTCCACCAAGTACCGAATGGGTACCTAAAATTAGTTTGGAAAACAAAGGCGACTGGGTAATGCGTGGAACCCTTATAGCCGTGGCATGTGAACGCTTGCCAACAGACTGGTATGGTCTTTGGACGAAATAATCTTGTGTGTAAAGGAGCGTAGAAGACAAGATAAATATATACATATATAGGTAGGGTGATAGTTGTATGTATGTATATATATATATATTCATTTTAGGTCCAAATCAATAATAATTCATTTGTATTCTCAATCTACAAACAAATACTAATGTTTCAAAAGAAATAAATATTTGGTATAAATGTCTAAAATTATAGGGCAGTAGAGTGCATCTAAAATATAATTTTTATAATGGTGAACATGTTTATATTTTTTCTCTGTGATCATCTGAATTGTGTCTGAATATTTTGTTGCCTTAATTTTAGCATTGATCAATGATTGTTATTATTTACAATAAAATAGTGTTCCCTTTAATTTTTATAAATGGTAAACCATGATTAGTTACATTTAAAGTAAACAATTAACGTGGTTATATAGTTTTGATGTTTTGACAGCCAGAAAATACTCAAATTTTTTATGCAAATCTTTTTTATAATGTTTAAAACCAAACTGCCGCCTTATTTTTTTCATCACTGATTTTCTTTTAATTTTATTAATAATAATTACTTACTCAATACAACAAAATATTTACGCTGAATCTTGGTTTGCAAAAAACATTTCAATAGCCATGTACCTGTCAGTGAGTGTTATATAAAATTTAAATAAAAGCTCGTATGCATTTAGTGGATTTTTTAAAAAATAAAAATATTTTGTGACGTGGTATAGTTGTGGAATTTCTGTATTAATTTTTTTTAAGTATACAATTTATTGATAGATTTATCTATATGCATCTTTTCAAATTAAAATCCAATAAGAGGTGAAAAATAGTTGTTTTTACAAATTTAAGAGTTTGTTTCAAGGAATCACGAAGAAAATATTTCTAAAAATTCTGTTGACACAAATTGTGCAGAAGTAAGGGTGAGCGCTTCTACCAGTCAAAGAATAGGAAATAAGTGTAGACGAAAGTTTAAAAAATTTCAACAAGATATATCTAGCCTAGCAGTTTTATACAATCCCCCCCCCCAAATTTTTCCTTTCACGGAAGTGTATATCCTTTAAAGTCAATAGACCAAAAAGTACTCAAGAAACGCACGTCATGTTCATAAGATTCCCAATTTATGTTTTTGACCCTTCTGGACGCAGCCATAACTATTTTTAACGCCCTTTCAATGTGTTAATTTATAACACTTCTTTTTACACATCAAATTTATGACATCAAAATTTGGTTAAGTTTTGCGCTAAAAATGTGTCTATTATGACCCAAACGACACATGGAAATTGTGGATCCAACGACAAATATCGGGAATAAAATGTTAATGTTTTTTTTTAATTCTCTTTCTTTTACAGATTGACTATATTGTGATTTCATAATTTTTGTAAATATTTGATGCGTGATGAATTTTAAGAAATTTTAAACTGTTTTCCATTTAAAAAATACTAGACGCCCCGCGGCGTAGCATACGCTGCAGACTTGCTCATGGAGAGTGCAAAGAAAGTTGAGAAAGAACGGACACAAACTACAGCACGAAGAAATCATAACAACGCGAGTGAACGTCGGTTGACTGCCAACTCATTGTTTATTTTCGAGACATTTGCAAGCGAAATTCGGTACACCCCTAACTTCTATGAAGTCAGCTGTAAAACGATAATCGGTTTAAAATCAGAGTTACATAATCGATGATCGGTTTTCAAAAAAATAATAATAAATAAAAAATAAACATGCAATTAACAACCCTAAATATGACTAACCCTCGCTAGGTTCGGCCAAACAAAGTTTATGTTTAAGGGATGGTAGTATTAAATTGGAGGCGGGTAACAACAACCTCAGTGTGTATGTAATCGATAATCGGTTTTCAAAAAAAAACACAAAACAACAACAAGCAATTATCAACCCTAAATATGACTAACCCTCGCTGGGGTCGGCCAATCACAATTTATGTTTAATGGATGGTAGCATTTAATGGGAGGCGGGTAACAACAACCTCAGTGTGTTTGTCTCCACGTTTACTCGCTATTTTTTACTTACTTTGTGCTGATTTTTATGTCTGTACTCTCACCCCCCCCCAATCCGTCCTTTGCACTGTCTATTATGAGCAAGTCTGCGGCGTATGCTACGCCGCGGGTCTCTCCAGATCTCCTTCTTTTCATTCAATCACAGTCGTTTGCCCAAACCCATCCCATTTTGACTACTGTGTTTCTCAGGAAGTCTTCACCCGTAACTAAATCAGCTAGTGTTGGCAATGAAGGGTAAAAGAACGGGCACAAACAGACATTTAAAAAAAATTAAAATAATGTTTTCGCTGGGGTTTGAAACCAGGACCATCGACGTATGAGGCGGACGTGATAACCAGTACACTACGAATTTCACATTTAATGTGAAGGAACAATGCAAGTTAAAGCAAGTGCATTGTTGCAATAAGAAATGAGTTGTGATGGGCGCCCCCACGCTTTTATGTGCAGTCGATAGGTTCACGGATTGAATTTTTTTATTTTCTTCTTTTTAGTGCACTTTCTATATGTAAATAAAAGCGTGTGCTTTTTTAAAAAAGATTTTTTAAATATTTTATTTTACCTCTATTTATTGCACGCTTTTTTTATTATTTAAGTCACACTGTTTGTATGTTTTATGTTGTATCCGTCAAATCTCGTAAGGGGCCATCCCCCCCCCCTTTTTTTTCATTTCATCCCACCACGCTTGCCAACAGTGTTTAGTTGACCCGAGCGAGGGTCATTCGTCACGCTCTGTTGTACATGCAGTTTCTTGTTGCCTCGCAGAGTCCGACCACGAAGAGAATTATATATTTAGATTTATTTTTATTTTTTTTAAATTGAAAGTTAAATTTAAGTTTTTAAATAAAAGTCCTTAGTTCATGGATAATAGAATTTTTTTTTATTTTACAAGTTTTACACGCTTTTATTTAACTCACACTGTTTGTATGTTGTATGTTGTATCCGTCAAATCTTGTAACGTAAAATTAAACCACTTTTGATGGTTCTAGAGATCTCAAAATTTTACCACAGATAGATCTTGGATGACAATACATTGTATCAAAATTTCAGATCGATCGAATGTACCGTAATTAAATAAATGCATTTTAAAGTTTATCTTTATATATAATCTGTATCCGTGCTATTCTTGACTTTCACGTGAATGTAACCGGAGGAACAACTGGACTTTGTGTAGCCTAGTTAGTAGAATTGTCAACGTAATGGATTTTCGACCTGGAGGTACTGGATTCAATTTTCAGTTGGGGAAACTGTTTTTTTTTAATACATAAATTTAATACATAATCTATCTTTTTACCACTATCACATTAAAGTTATAGACAACGAAGTTTGACTAATTAAATTGAATTGATTATGTCGAAAAATTTATTTTAACAATTTTGATACTAAAAAGTAGAAAATAAAATATTAATTAAAAAAATATTTTTTTAAAAAGCACACGCTTTTATTTACATATAGAAAGTGCACTAAAAAGAAGAAAATAAAAAATTTCAATCCGTGAAAAGTGTGGGGGCCCCTCATCACAACTCGCTATCATGTACAAGGCTGCGAAACATAAATAAAAATGTATATGAATATTAATAAACACTTAAAGTTTCACAACTTTGATCATATACATGCTACTATCATATTAATTAGAAAAATGTATCTATATGCAAAAGAGTAGTTGCAATAAGAAATGAGTTGTGATGGGAGCCCCCACGCTTTTATGTGCAGTCGATAGGTTCACGGATTGAATTTTTTTATTTTCTTCTTTTTAGTGCACTTTCTATATGTAAATAAAAGCGTGTGCTTTTTTAAAAAAGATTTTTTAAATATTTTATTTTACCTCTATTTATTGCACGCTTTTTTTTTATTATTTAAGTCACACTGTTTGTATGTTGTATGTTGTATCCGTCAAATCTTGTAAGGGGCCGTCCATAAATGATGTCACGCGATTTTGGCCGATTTTTGACCCCCCCCCCTTTCGTCACGCGACGTTACAAAAACTTAGACCCCCCTTCAAAAAATACGTCACAAATCTTTGACCCTCAAAAAAAAGAATAAAAAAACACTTTATTTTCTATTTGCAAATAAGTATGTTTCAAATCACTTTTATTGTCATTTAAGTATTTATTATTTATTTAGTGAAGATCTACATTGTAATATCATTACCCGCGTGATGCATTTAAAAAAAACGTTTAACCGGCCTTCAGAAAACGAACTGTGTTAACATCCTTAGATTATATTTTATTTTAATGAATACAAATAAAACATTGCCTATTAAACATCACGGTTAACGTGTTTGTTTAGAAGAAAATTTTTTTTTAAAAATAACATTTTTAAAATGTATTTTTAAAAAATCCCTCAATTGACTGACGGGCATCCCGTAAGAAAGAGGTCGGCGAACAGAGGTAAATCACCTCAACTGGGGTCAAAAAGGGAATTCTTGGGGGTAATGCAGACTCATTTGGTACATATAACATCCACTACAATCCACTATATATATTAAAATACGTCATTTGTACGTGTACGCTTGTAACATATGCCCATTATTGAGCCGGTTCCTTCCAGAAAATGCATTTTTTTAAAATTTTGACAACTATGTAGATTTCTTACCTACGTACTATACGAAGACAAATAAATCTACCACACTTTTATTTATATTGACACGAGTGACAATAATCTTAATCCACATGACTTGTCTGTATGAAGTATCCTTCCTGGGATATTTAAAATTAATGCCTTAAAAACTGAGCTAAGAAGAAAAGTTCTTTTGTGCTCCTCTCAAATTGCGATGTCAAGAATTTGATGCATTCAATAAAGTTATTGAATACTTAACTACTTTTAAATGAGCTCAATTAGCATTATATCTAGAACAGTGCTTCTCAAACTTTTCAGTATGGTGGACCGGCATGAATTTTTTCCATTGCACCAGGGATCGTTGCACTATTTTCCCTGCACTGACAATTTTTTCTGTCCTTTTTTGAGAACATCTGCGGACCGGCAAGGGATGGCCCACGGACCGGCAAAGTCCGCGGACCACCACTTTGAGAAGCACTGATCTAGAAGACTAGAATGGCCAGGGGCGCTTGACCAAAAACCAATCGAACAATTACATCAAATTTAAAACGTTTTTAATTCTATCAAATAAATTCCCTCTATTTAAAGAAAAAGGATATTCCGTGTCGTTTTGACTTAAAATATCTACACATAATTTTATTCAGATCATTTATAGACACTTGTCATGCTTGTAAAACTCACCAGTAGCATTTTCGGCGCTAACGACGCTACACCAAATCCCCGAGTCATGTGAGCAGGAGCTTGAGTCGGGGTAACGCACACATAAACTCGTATATTTTGGGGTAAATGGCAAAAAAGTTCATGAGAGAACCAAACGGAGCTGCGGTTACATCATAAATGCTTTGATGTCAACATCAAACGACGCAGTGTAACAATTTCCTACGTTATCTTGTGGATTCTCAAACTTAAGGATTATAATTAGATTTAATTTTCGTGTCTTGATAGCTTACGCTAACCAGCGTCTGATGGCCTACTGACCGGCACATTGAGAAGCACTGATTTTTTTTTAAAGAAGAAAAAACAGTCATTAAATAAATTGTCAGCGACCAAATATTTCAGTGGAAGTTTTATTTAAAGTGACCCTTTTGATGAGACGTCACATTTCTTCAACCCCCCTCCCTCCCCCTCGTCACGCATCGTCACAAAAGTGTGACCCCCCTCCCCCCCTAGGTGCGTGACGTCATTTATGGACGGCCCCTAACGTAAAATTAAACCATTTCTGATGGTCCTAGAACTCTGAAAATTTTATCACAGATAGATCGTGGATGACAATGCATAGCATCAAAATTTCAGTTCGATCGAATGTACTGTAATTAAATTAATGCATTTTTAGTTTATCTCTATACTATCGCTCACATCAATGTACCTTAGCCCAATGCGCCCTAGGGGGATACAAGTAATTTCAATGTGTTGACATCAGAAGTTGGATTGTAAAGAGTTTTTATTATAACTTTAAAAAGAATGCAAGTCATCAAGCCTTGCTGGCCGACTTTTTAATGTGATCGAGCTGACCTGGAGGTACGGGGTTCAATTTTCAGTTTGGGAAACTTTTTTTTTAATACATAAATTTGTAATTAATAATCTATCTTTTTTTAATCAAATTTAAGTCATTGACAATGAAATTTGACTAATTAAATTGAATTGATAAGGTCGAAAAATCGATTTTAAAAAATTTGATCCTAAAAAGTAGAAAATAAAATATTTTTAAAATATTTTTTTTTAAATGACACGCTTTTATTTACATATAGAAAGTGCACTAAAAAGAAGAAAATAAAAATGTTCTACGATAACAGGTGAAATACGTGAAACTATCCACTGCACATAAAAGCGTGGGGCCCTCATCACAACTGGCTATCATTGCATTAAAATGTGTCAGATGAGTGAAAAAAATGCATATTAATTTAAATATCATCTAATATTAATAATATCTATCTAATATTTTGTAGACAACTCAGCAACAAACTAATTTTTTCTAATAATAATAAATGATAATGTGATGCTTTCACCAGTGGCGTAACAACGGGTTGGCAGCGGGGAGATTGCCAAGGGCGCCAACTCAAAAAGGCGCCCCTTAATCTCTAATTTTTAAATTTGTATTTAAATAACTACAGTCGGACCTCTCTTAGTCGAACTCAAAAGGACCCAAAAAAAATTCGACTTACGGAGTTTTTGAGTTACGGAAAATGGCGTAATAGGAAACAGCCATACCGGCTAGCAGGCTTGACAGGAAAGAGAGGCGGTGTCTATGTTTCATATGAAAGGAAGCCAACTTGCTTTGAAATGCCCACACAAGCCCGTGAGAGGAGACACCTTCCCTCCCCTTCCCCACTTTACTCCCTTCACCGTGGGATGGAGGGATGGAGGGAGTAAGATTTTTCTTTTTAAAAAGAGTCACAGCATGCAGCAAAGGGACTCGAATTAGTTACCACTCCTTTTTCATGTCTTTGTCATTTTTTGTACTTGCAAGGGTCGCTTAATCCCTCGTGGAATGCACTAAGATAAGATTTTACGTCCATTTACGTGGCTCTAGGGAACACGTCTTTTGAACTTTCACTCCAGAATGCCTTGGAAAATTCGACTAAGAGAGGTTGAAAGCCAAAACTCTTGGAGTTAAGGAGATCTAAAATACATTAGTCTTATACAATTTTGCCGGGACCTAACAATTTCATATAGGGAGGTTTTCGACTTAGGAATGTTCGACTTAGCGAGGTCCGACTGTATTTCACTTTTATTCTCGTTAACAAAAAAGTGAATAATTTATTATATTTAAATATAATTCATTTAAACCATTATAATATTTTTATTATGCTTATGGCCTTTGCGGGGCTTCTTATCATACAAATGCCACTATGATTTTACAGTCTTTCTTTTAAAAAGAAAAATCTTACTATCCCCATCCCACTGTCGAGAGAGTAAAGTGGGGGAGGGGAGGGAAGGTGCCTCCTCTAGCAGGCTTGAGTCAGTATGTCAAAGCAAGTTGCCTCCGTTTATATGAAACATCACCGCCCCTCTTTCCTGTCAAGACTTCTAGCTGCTATGGCTGTTTCCCCCCTCTCCCCCCTCTCCACATCAACATTTTGCTTGATCAATCTGCGCCTATTAAGCCAGTTTCCCTAACTCGACAACTCCGTAAATCGAATCCACCCACCCCTTGAGTTCAACTTAGAAAGGTCCGAATGTATTAGCAACACGCCAATACGCCAGCCAGCGGAAGTGCTTAGCTGTAGTCGGTGGAGTGTTATTTAAATTTACCTTTAATTGTGAGTTTCGATCGTTATGTATGAGATCATGAGTATTACACATCTGTCACATGTGAATCATGAGTGAATCACGAGTGTATTGCGTGATCGGATGACGGAGAGGTCACGTGAGTAATAATCGCGGGAAGAAAGGGTCGTTCCCATTGGCTAATGAGGTAAAGAGATGAGTTGTCAGAGAATTTCCGTGGTGAAAGGACGGAATGTGTGTGCCTGTATATTCCATGTTGTATAACCTCAAATTATATGTCATGTATATAGTATACATATTAAAGTTGTTTTATTGAAACAAGTTCTTCAGAGGATTATTGTGTACAAGATTTTGTATTGAGGGAACGCCTACAAAAGAGTTATACATATTAATAAGTAAGAGCCATTGACATTGGTAACGAGAAGAAAAAACATTGAATTGTTATCACGTTACAGAAATTTGATAGAGGAGGTTCGTGGTCGTCACCAGTATTGTGTATTTCAAAAAGGAAAGTATTCATTAAAAGAAGAAATATTAGCAGCTATCTTATTTTGTGAATATTCAAGTTCGTAAGAAGCTGTGAATAAACTTTTGTGGTTCAATGAAATATTTGATACAGGAATATTTCAAAATGGCAGCTTGACATTGCAGCAAAACGCACTGAAACTAGGTCACCTAGTTGGCTCTAACCTTACAGTTGACAGTGTACACAAGCATACTGACTGTTACACGCAGTGAACTACGTCACCAAGCTCACTTTTGTGGTTGATTCCAGGAAATATTTGTAAACATAACCTTGAACTTGGAAAGCTATCTTATCTTATCAATACAGACGCTCCTTCTATGCAGAAGATAGTTGCGTCCACAGACCATGACAGATGATCTGTTGGCAGGTGATGCAGCATTCACAGGCCACGGCTTTGTGGGTTCCACGCATTCGGAGCGGGGTGACTCAGGGACGCCCTAGGCACCGGGAACAAACCCGTGCCTTCACACGGATTTGAACCCGTGACCATCGGTACGACAGTCTAGTGCGCTGCCACTCGACCACCACGTCCCCAGCTATTAACAACTGTGTCAGTGTGAATTATAAATCAAGGAACTTAAGTCGTATACATTCATTGTGTGAAGAGTTTGATAATTGCAATTTTGGATTAATTGGCTGAACTAAATTGTCTATAAACTACTCAAAAATTGGAACTTTTAACTAAGTGACGTATTTCATAGTAAAAACTTTGGACCATCGGACGTGTTTTGTCAATCTGAGGGAGCGTATATATAAAGTATACTTGAAGATCCCGTGTGAGGATGCTTTGTTGTCTCATCTTGTCAAAACTAAATTTTATGGTTTAGACGTGTCACTTGTTTGGACTTAACATTTTGAAATAAGATTTTTTCATTTGGAGGACTTATAACTTGGTAAATATATACCTACATTCCTTACAGACTTGCTTGACTCATAGTATTCCATATAACAAAATATGGATTACTACAAAGAATTCACTGCCATAGCTAAAGAGATCGGATTAAGTGGAAAAGAAATGAGAGATTTCATTGAAGAAAAAGTAAAAATAGCTGAAGAAAAAGAAAAGCTGAAGAAAAAGAGAATCAAAGAACAGCTGAAGAAAAAAAGAAGCTAAGAATAGCTGAAGAAAAAGAAAAGCAAAGAATTGCTAAAGAAGAAGAAAAGCTAAGAAAAGCTGAAGAAAAAGAAAATCAAAGAATTGCTGAAGAAAAAGAGAAGCTAAGAAAAGCTGAAGAAAAAGACAAACAAATTATTGAAAAAGAATAAGGAGCTGCAAGAAGAGAACTTGAACAAATTAAAAATGACAACTTAAAATTACAAATTGAGCTAGAGAGTAGAGGCAACAATCCTGGTAATGACACAAATAGAAAGTCAGCACCGAAGGACACTATCAAAGTTAGAAAATATGACAGTCAGAAAGAAAAAAGGGATGTTTATCTGGATTATTTCGAATCCATAATGGCCATGAAATGTTATGATGGCCAGCACAATTGATGACTCAACTAACAGGGGAAGCATTTGAAGCCAAAGAAGACAAAAGCATATATAAAAATGTCAAAAAGGCACTTCTATGTCATTTCGGAAAGTCAGAAAATGATTATAGAAAAGAATTTCATGAAATGAGAATCAAGATGGACAAAGATCCACAGATCATAGTTCATGAAGCACAAGTTAAATTAACAAAATGGCTAGAACTTACAGCAATAGATACAAGCCCTCCAAAGGCCATACTAGACATGGTGTTAATTGACAAGTTTTTAGAAAATGCAACACCAACTCTATTCACATATTTAACTGATAAGAAAGTTCATACTCAAGCAGAACTAACAAATTCATTACGCACATTCAAAGACTCTCATCCACATGTGCAAATGGATAAGAGACAAGATATCTTTGCAGCAATACAAATTAAAAAAAAAGACAAGGTATGAGAAACCAGAGTCTGCCAAACCAAGGCAACAGACAAACTATTTGCTGGTACTGTAACAAGCCAGGTCATATGGCAAAGCAGTGTTACCACAATAAAGGACAACCAAATAGGGCGTCACCTAATGGCAGCCCTATAAGAAAGAAAACAGAAGAAAAATCAAGACAAGATCACTTTGAAATCAAAGGTAGACAAGCATGGATGTTGAGCTTTCTCGTCCATGAGGGGCATCCACCGATCATCGTCGGCGTTTGCGATTCCTCCAAGGGCATAGGCCACCTACGAGAGACCTCCAGGCATCTCTATCCTGGGCCAGCTTCTCCAGGATCTTCCATTCATGGCCAATTCTCTTGATGTCTGTCTCCAATTCTCGGCGCCAAGTGTTTCTTGGACGGCCTCTTTTCCGCTTACCCTGTGGGTTCCATTTCAGGGCTTGCTTTGTTGTGTTAGAAGCAGGTTTTCTTAGCGTATGACCAATCCACCTCCACCGCTTCTGGAGAATCTCTTCCTCAATGGGCTTCTGTTTTGTCCGCTGCCACAGTTCCTGGTTGCTGATTTTGTCTGGCCAGTGAATTCTGAGAATCCTTCTTAGACAGTTGTTGATGAAGGACTGGATTCTGGTCAGGTTTACGGCCGTTCTCCATGTCTCGGCTCCTGTAGCAGCACAGGTTTTACCATAGCGTTAAAAATCCTTACTTTTAACTTGCTGCCTAAGTTGTTAGAGACCCAAACATTCTTGAGTTGTTGGAAGGCTGCTCTTGCTTTTCCGATCCTTATTTTGACGTCCGCATCTGTACCACCTTGTTTATCTACCATGCTGCCAAGGTAAACAAAACTGTCCACCTCCTCAATGGCTTCTCCTTCAAGCATAATGGGTGATGTACTGGTGGCATTAACCTTGAGGATTTTACTCTTCCCTTTGTGAATGTTGAGACCCATGCTAGCAGAAGTAGCTGTGACAATGTTTGTTTTCTCCTGCATCTGTTGTTGGGCATGTGCAAGAAGTGCAAGATCATCAGCAAAGTCAAGATCATCCAGTTGATTCCACAAATTCCATTGGATGCCATTCCTTTTCTGCTGTGTAGATGTTTTCATCACCCAGTCAATGGCTAACAGGAAGAGGAATGGATAGAAAAATATAATCATAATCCCAGACATAGAGATTATGATGAAGGTAGACAAATATGGAGGGACATATATAATCACAATTCCATAATTCCATATATAGAGATTATAATCAAGGTAGAAGATCATGGAGAGGCAAATAAAATTTTTATTCCAGAAAAAGAAATTATGATCAACCATGGAGAAAGAATGAAAACCAAGACATGAATGATAGAAAAATAATAAAGTTATATCGAGCACAAATAGAAGCTAGTGACACTGTAGCCACTATTGACAATCACATATATGATAAAAGAAATGAAGACCATAGTTGCAGAGAAAGAGATGGTACTGTTCAGTCTGAAACCATTCGTGTGAAATCATCTGAAGTAGGAACAATAATTGGGTGTGTATGTGGCGAGAAAGATGTGAATTTATGTTTGGCAAGTTTGTCTAGGGGTATATTGTTTAAATAATCCTTCCCGCTCACAATGCATAAACTTTAGTGATCTCTCTCAATCAATAATCAACAGACCAAAGGGTGTAAAAAAACGTAACAATAAATTTATTTACACAATTTACACAATAGTGGAAACTGGTTCCCAATGATAACAGTAATACAACAAATTAACTATCCCTTCTTTGGTCTAGCTTTATCATCATCAAGGCTAATCCTTGTAACCGAATTGTTTATGGTGTTTGTACTTAAGTGCAATGGGGTCGTCGCGCCCCGCTCTGTGTAGCGGTTGGTTCTGCACGCTCCCCTGGTCAGTAGTTGTGATGAAGCGTTCAGCTGGGTAGTGCTGCCCCACACACGGCTCCGTCAGTGCTGACGTGTGTGGTTGGTTCTGCAGGGTCCCTCTAACTGAATCGTTCAATTCCTTGGGCTCGGTAGACTGCTTCACCTATGGTTCCAGGTGACTTCGGTGATCACGGAAGTGTGAATGACCGGCTTCTATACGTATAGTGTGTTTACTCGTATAGGCTTCGACATACGCAGTGTGCGTTTGTCGGCATCAGTTTACGTTGGACGTAATACGGGTAACTGTTGAGGTGTCCTCAGGTTCCTGTCGATGGGTGCAGGAATGAGGAAGGCTGTCAGTCCAAGTCGCTTGGAACAGCGGTGGGTCCAGCTCTTGGTCCTGAAGGTTAACGACACTTCTCCCGGTACTGGCCGGTGCTCAGAAGCCAGACTAAAAATAGAAAACATACATGTGTAGTTTCTCTACCCTGTCTGCTTTAATCCATCCTTCTGGCTGCCGAGCCTTCAGAGCAGGGTGCCAAAAGGGAACTAAAATAGATTCATATAAACAAATTACCATTTAATATTTTACACAACACGAGACTGAAATTAGGATCTCATTTCTACCACCACGGGCGCAGCTCTAACTGGCTGACACCTCGTAAGTGGAGTGAGGTACAAAATATAATGTTATTCACTACACGCAAATATAACTTGGTCCATCTATTTGATGGAGCGCGTGTAATCATAATTAAGAAATAAATGTGGGACACCAAAATCTCGCACGTGGCCTCGTGCGGAGATCATGGGGTTAACACATTTCCATAATTTCAACATGGCATTCTACAATGATTGACATTTAGATACTTGTACGAAATATGTACAGAGATACGAGGGAACAAAGCTAGAGTTCAACTTACATGGATTCTGGCTAGAAAAGTAATGTCGGCTCTTCCACTGCAAGGATTACGACAGATATAGGTGTATGAAACAGTCACACGGGTGCTACAGTCTGCGGGCGTCTTGTGTGGAAAAGAGGGTTATTTCTGGGCTGCCTTGGCCTTTATACCCGATGGTTAACATATTCAACCTTTTCCTGATTGGCTGTTACTTGTCATAGCGTGGTCATGCGACCGTGGCCTGTCACACGATCCCGGGGCATACCTAATCAGGTCGGGTCGCCCCATTGTTGACGGTTTCGGGTCAGACAATATTGAGTTTTCCTTTGTTCCACCCAGATCCCGGGCGCAGACAACTTTGTCTCCATAAATTTCGTCACAGTGTATTAAACAGAATGAAAGACATAGATAAAGACAATGATTTTCACATAAAGCTTTCTGACAGTGACTCATCTGGTCGAAATTCTATTGAACTATCTGGAAGAAAAATGACATCTCAAAAGCTAAGCAACTGATTCAAGATGCTGGAATTGATATTGTGGATGGACATAATCGAAGTCATGGTTGATGAATTATTGAACATTTAACAGTCTGAAGAAACATTCAAAGCCCAACGATTTGAATTCATACTCGTCAAATGAAGAATGACTATTTTTGAACTAGGCTATGCTATTAGCCTACTACAAATTTGACATTAAACCTGTGAAGGGAAAGGACAATGTGGTTGCAGGCATATTAAGTAGAATGACAATAAATAAAGACTGTGAATTCCTAAGTGATAAAACCAGAGACTGTATTAATATTAGTCTGTGAATTCCTCAATGATAAAACCAGAGACTGTATTAAAAAGACATTCTGTGAATTCCTAAATGATAAATCCAGAGACTGAATTAATATTACTCTGTGAATTCCTAAAAGATATAACCAGAGTTTGTAATAATATTAATATTTTTATTCGCTGAACAATAGACAAGGAACAGTGTTTGAATTCCACTGGATTATTAGTTAATTTTAATAATATTGATTGTTTAAAGTATTTTAATTACACACAATTACAGATGTGTTTAAAATTTCAGTTTCATTTTTTCAGCACAGGTTGCAGTCCTACAGATTTTTTCTCTTGATTTTTATGTCCAGATGTTGTGTGTAAGACAATGAATGTCCATTGATGATAAATATTTGAAATTTGAATATATATATATATATATATATATATATATATATATATATATATATATATATATATATATATATATATATATAGTGATTTAATTTTATTAAGACAAAAAATGTTGTATTTCATAAACATTTTTTTAAGGACGGGGGTGAATGTCACATGTGAATCATGAGTGAATCACGAGTGTATTGCGTGATCGGATTACGGAGAGGTCACGTGAGTAATAAGCGCGGGAAGAAAGGGTCGTTCCCATTGGCTAATGAGGTAAAGAGATGAGTTGTCTGAGAATTTCCGTTGTGAAAGGACGGAATGTGTGTGCCTGTATATTCCACGTTGTTTTACCTCAAATTATATGTCATGTACATAGTATAGGCTACATATTAAAGTTGTTTTATTGAAACAAGTTCTTCAGAGGATTATTGTGTACAAGATTTTGTATTGAGAGAACGCCTACAAGAGAAATATATAAAGTAAAGCAGTTACAACATCGATACTTTTTTTTTAAATTTTCAATACACGTTACTTTAAGCTTTTATATAATCTTTATCCACCAATTTATTTGGTATTATTTAGTAAATAATAAACTGCAAATTAGTATTGTTCCTGTCTTATGCATTTTTTATATTCACTTTGTATAACTGTCACTGTCAGACTACGTAATTATTGTCATAAATAAGATAAGAGAAATTCAATAATTTTTTCTAACAAATGAAAAAATCGCAAAACTGAAACTTGTCAATTTATCAAGGGTGCCAAAAATAAATTAGCCAAGGGCGCCAAAAACCTAATAACGCCTCTGGCTTTCACTATAGTCCATAGCCCTGAATTAAATAAGCTTTGAATTCGAAAATTAACTACATTTTAAAAATTTTAAAAACCTTTAAAGTGATACAAATTTCAATAAAAACAATTCTACAAATGACAGTGACATTTGTTAAGTCGTTCAAGAAGTAGTTAATTAATGTTCATTAATTTACTTTAATAATAATTATTAGCCTTATTAGTTTTTTAAATTATTATTTTTCAAACAAAAATTAACTTACCTCATTGTGTTAAAATTAAGGCCAGCCTTTCTACGGGAGAAATTGATTTCCAAAATTATTGAGTGTTTTTCAATACGTTGTCTTATTCTATTTAATCTTTAAAATTAAACAAATGTTTTAGGTCTCATACTGAAAAATTCATTAAAATAAAAGCTTCGTGGACTACAAACTACTTCGTTGACTCTAGCACCAGCGGCTTAGGCTGAGGCGTAGCCTTAAAGCCTTAAAGGCTTAGGGACCGTCCATAAATGACGTCCCGCGATTTTGTCCGATTTTTTACCCTCTCCTCCCCCCTCATCACGCGTCGTCACAACAAAAAGTTAGACCCCCCCCCCTCTAAAAATATGTCACAAAGCTTTGACCCAAAAAAAAACCACCTTATTAAATCCCTTATATTAACTTCAAAATCTTGTCGTCATCTCTTCGTACGTCGGTCGGGCGGAAAAAGAAAATTAAAAATTGACCCACTTCCCGTCATGCCATCGAGCTGAAATTTGGCACATAGACTCGACTCACCTAACAATGCATCGTATCAAAAATTCAGACAGATAATGTATCATAATTACATTAATGCATTTTTAGTTTATCTATATAAACTATATGTAGCGGTCGGTATCGTTTACATTTAACGGGTCACTTGACTTCACGCCCGCCATAGGTGAACACATCTCGTGTTTTAACCAGGTGTACCGGCGTGCTTTTGTTTACATTTTGCGTGTCACGCTGAGCTCGGTACAGCGATCGGTGACAAGACCTCTCCCCCCCCCCGGGTTAAAAGCAAACGGGAGTTAAGACAGATTCAGTCTGTAAATATTTGTCGCGTTTGAACATAATCAATACTTTTAGTTATGTCTCATATATAACGGATTTATGGTCAAAAACTTTGTTTTTACGTGGTTGTTTTATTTTCTATTTGAAATGAGTATGTTTTAAATCACGTTTATTGTCATTTAAGTATTTATTATTTATTTAGTGAAGGTCTACATTGTAATATCGTAACCAGCGTGAAGCATTCTTTAAAAACGTTTAACCGGCCTTCAGTAAACGAACTGTCTTAACATCCTAAAATTATCTTTTATTTTAATACATACAAATTAAACATTGACTATTAATCAACACGGTTTAAGTCTTTGTTTAGAAAAAAATATTTAAAAATTATATTTTTAAATTGTATTTTTAAAAAATCCCTCAATTGACTGACGGGCATCCCGTAAGAAAGAGGTCGACGAACAGGGGTAAATAGCCTCATCAGGGGTCAAAAGGGAATTCTTTGGGGTAATGCAAACTCATTTGGGACATATAACATCCACTACAATCCACTAGATATATTTAAACTAGAGTATTACCCGTCAAAAATGACAGGAGTTTTCAAAATGGATATATTTCAGTTTTTGTAATTGTCCCTTTTGCCTGAAAGCCGCATAGTAAATAATCAGAAAATTTAAAGACCAAGAGAGAAAAATTAAATCTCTTTTCCATATTGAACAATTTTAAGCGGACGTTTGAAAAAAAAATTCAATATATTTTTCAAGGTTTTTTTTTGTTTTTTTTTGCGGTGGGCTTTCTAAAATCTAGCGTTACGAACGGACATAGCAGAGTATATATTTTGATAATATATACGAATATATGTGTTATGAAAAATCTCCAAGCTTAGGCTTCGCGTTATATAAGTTTGCATGCATAATAATGATATAATCATGATAATAGTAAATGCATAGTGAATTACACACAGCATAAAGTGATAATGCGGCAAAGAAGTTTGAAAATTGACGTATTAACAAATATTGCTGAGGAGTCAGCCGGACGTTAACTTGCGGCATTGAATAGTGTGCACCAATTATGAGTGCACCAATAATACAGCACAGTGCGTTAAAAGTAAATTATGTGATTGTAATGTGATCCACATCACGCATATCTGTGATTTGAAGCAGTTTAAGCAAATAAAAACGAAAGTAGGCGATGTCTACATAAACACACAAAATGTGTGTTTAAATAGCAAAAAGTTAAATGTTAAAGGTTGTTGTCAAGAAAAACAAAGAAAATCGCGCGATATCAGCTGAGGCAATCGCTTGCAGTGTAGTCACCCTAAAAATTACATTTCAGATGCGAGTTCGCGCGTATTGTAGATTGGCGAATTCGCGTGCAGTGTAGCCACAGCCTTAACTCGATTTCTGTTCAAGATAGAAAGATGAAATTGGTGTTTTTAGAAAGCTTAGAGATGGCCCTTCAAAATAATTTATGTTTTAGAGTTTTATGACAATATTTAAATTTATTGTCAAAGTACCGAGTACCTACAATGTTAGTTGAGATAATATCTTTCTAAGAAAGTTATTACTTAACCACACGTATGAATAATTTATTATGAAGTTATCATTATTTGCCAAAGAGATCAAAGTAAAAAATAAAATAAATCGACACAAGTCTGGTTCTCAAAAGCGAAGGGAAAAGAAATGCAGGGAGAAACGGGAAAAAGAATTGAAAACCAAAAATTTAATTGCCCAATACTCCTAAACCTAATATCTCTGCTAAATTTGAAGATTTTTCCTTATCATCAACATCCCGCCAGGTATTGCCACGTGAAGGTTTGCGGCTCGCAGACGAAGAACGTGGTTGTGCAACTATCAGATCTGGAAATGAAAAATGTGCAACTCCAACTGAAGTCGGGACAGAAGAACTATCAGCAAAGTTAGGACTAGGAGATGCAAATGATAATGTTGATGATTTTGTCGAACGCGAAAACGAATTTCGCAAATACAGCCGTCCTGGGCGATGGCCAGATCACTTGCAAGACCGGGACAGACAGTGCATCGTTTTATGCAAGTTAAAAACTGAAAGTCAGTTAATAGACATACATGATAAAAAAATGCCTTCAGATTACACTGGCAAAATGTTTTCCAAAAGTATGTTACACTCCTGGGAAACGGCATCAGACACGAGGTGGAGCCCAGAGGGGCCCACACACACCCAGTTGTCATGGGCCCAAACATTTCTGGCGGCGGCCCTGGGAGGTGGGCACCATGAGCTAGCGAACTGGTGACACCAACCCTATTATAGTGACGTCTCTGATCATGTTCATATAAATTTTCTTTATAATCCCTAAATGCAAAGCTGCTATGGCATAAGTTTTACGATCGAATATTTATATACCCATTGTAAAACAGCGCCCAATGATGGGCTTTTGCTTTTCAAACCAAAATCTTTGAGAAATAGCAACCTTTGTTTGTGAAGTTTAAAACGAACGCTCAATTCAAGACAGGACTTTTGGCTTTAAAATGTTTTTTTTGTAGGTTCATGATTTTTAAGGATGTATATTAGATGCTGTCAATCTCCATTACCATTGTTTGCTAACAAAGATGTAGCCATTGCAAAAAATTTTGAAGTGGATGCAAAAACATAATGTTTGGCTACAAAATACACAAACCATTTCTGGTAATTTCTTTCCATCGCTAAGATGTCTTATATAATTGTTTGATGTTAATATACGTCCGCTCGCATTAGTAGGGAAATCAAAGTTTAACTCTCTGGTACTATGCGCCGGTCCAAGTCGTAACAGTGTGGGGCGATGAGGTTAATATGTCCCCAGGCTCCAAGGTGCAGGGGCGCAAAAATAAAGCTTATATCATAATGGTAATAGTAACATTGGATGCAATGGAAAGGGTCGGGGCGCAAATTTTATAATTTTTAAATATTTTTTCTCTGGGCGCAAAAACCCTAATTACACCATTTGCGACGTGGAAAGATAAATATAACATCACGTCATGAAACTCACTGCAGTCCGGGTTAAAATCAAATTTTTGATTAATAGTTATTTACAAGGAAAATTTTATACGCTATATTATGAAAAAAGATAATGTGAATAACGGCCTCATTTTCTGGACTTTAAAAAAAATTCATTTTGGGATAGCTCCTCAGTATTTCCATAAAATTAATTTTTCGCCCCTCGATTTTTTTACTCAGTACATTTGTACCCAAAGACGGAGTGTTTGTCTGGCATTGTTTGTATAAAATGGGCGCGTTAAATTTAAATATAATGTTATATAGACGAGTTTTAAATAATGTCACTTCTTAAGCCAGGGGTTCCTAACCAGTGGTGCATGCACCCCCAAGGGGTGCATGAGCAGGTTCCAGGGGGTGCATGAACCATTCCGAGAAAAAAAAAGAAAAAGAGGAAGAAAAAAAAGAAGAAGGAAAAAAAAAGAAAGAAAAACTGATTATCTGAAAATGTTAACCATAAGCAAGGCATGTCGCGTTAAAGGGCGCACATATACAACCTTTTCTTTTTACTCGTTCGCGCATCGTTCTGCGCATGTCGAAAATTGACGGAAAAACTTTCGCAAAATGAACGGTTCGCTCTACGTGTTCCTCGGAATTTCGTGCTTTACGTCAAAGTTCTCTAAAAATAATTTTATTTTGTCATCAAATACGTCAGATATATCTCTTCCGGTGACCCTCTAACTGTTTTGGGCGGATGTAAACGTTGGGATTTTTGTTCCTTCACTTTTATTGCTCTGTGCACTGCAAAGGTCTTAAAAACGTTAATTTTAAGCAATTATTCGTCATTGAAACCTAAAATCTTGAGTTGAGCATCCAATTCCGATCATTAAAAACATCAACTTAAAAATTTAAAAAGTTGCCTGTGACTGGTACGACTTTCCGATTCTTCTTCTTCTTCTTCGTTCTCAAAATCTTTTGATAGAGGATTTAGACAGCAAGTCCTATATTTGTGATGAACTGCGCTGTGGCTGTCAGTTGTTCCAGTCCACCATAGAGTTTGTCATCGAGGGTAGCTTCCTGGGGACATATGTCTGTCCGGGTATGGTGGTACAGAGGGCAGTTTTGGAGAACATGTTCCGCAGGGGCACATTTCGCTTTCCCCAATTCGAAGTTTGCGGAACATGTGTTGCCTTAGTTTGTTGTGGCCCGTCCTTAGCATGAAAATGATGTTTTGTGATTTGCGGGGGAGTTTGAAGTATGCATCACTTTTTGGGTGGTTTTCTTTGAGCTCGGACCATCTTTCAGATTCACTTCTTTTGAGCATTGCCTTGATTTCTTCGTGGTGTAGAGATGGCTCTGCCTGGTTTTGACTGCCTCCAGTTTTTGCCAAGGAGTCAGCAGTGTCATTTCCTTCAAGTTCCACATGTCCAGGGATCCATTGGAGAATAAGTTCTTTTGTTATTTTGCTCAGTTTCAATAGTTCTGTACTGAGTGTCTGATTGATCAAAGTGTTTGGGTTTTTGAGAGACTGAAGCACTGTCTTAACATCAGTGAGGATGACAATCTGGCTGTTTTTAGAGTGGGGGTCACTTGTTAGAATTTTTGCGGCAAGCTCTAGTGCTTTCCTTTCAGCTCTAGTGCTATCTGAGAGACTTCCTATGGCAGTTGGTTTTTCAAGGTGTTCTCCGTTAGGCCACTCTATAAGAATGCCGGCTCCTCCATTTTTTGTGGCTTTTTCTGAGGAGCCATCGGTGTAGACTCTTGTCCAGGAATTTTCAGGATATTGTTCTGTGATGATGTTATTTATTGTTACTCTTAGTATGTCAGTTGTGTAGTCAGATTTTTTTCATATGCTGATTAAGTTGTCTCTGATTATTAGAGGTGGACTTGGGTCCCAGGGTGGGAAGTGGCTGTGGGGATGTGTCGCTTCAATCACAATGTTATCAATTTTATGTTTGGATTTTAGATGTTTGGCTTCTTGTATAAAGTTTGTTCTTTGGAGTCTTTTAGTTGAGTAGGATTTTTGCAGCTTGGGTTTTAGAGGGTGATGTACTGATGCTTCTAATTTGGTGAACTGTGTTAAGGTTTTGGTTTCTCGTCTAACTTCCATAGTGCTTAGGGTAGCTAGGTCCTCCATTGCTCTGATTGGGGTAGTTTTCATTGCTCCTGTAATTATTCGAAGCCCTAGGTTTTGAACTTTGTCTATTTTTTGGAGGTTGGATTTGGCTGCTGTGCTCCACACTGTGGATCCATATTCTAGGGTAGGTCTTATATAGCTGGTGTATGTTTTCTTCAGGATGGAGTGGTTTGCGCCCCAGTCTGAACCAGCTAGTTTTTTCATCAGCGCCAGTCTTTGGATTCCTTTTTTTTTGTGCGTTATCTATTTGGTTTCTCCAGGTTAGCCTTGGGTCAAACGTAACTCCTAGATATGTCGGATTGTCATTTTTTTCCTGGACTTTTTTGTCTAAGGTTAGTTTGATGCTTTGTTGTTTGGTTGAAAGGGAGAAGATTGTGTAGGTAGTTTTTTTGGAATTTATGGTCATACCCCATTCCTTAGACAATAGGTTGAGGTTGGTCAGTGCATCTTGTAGCCTAAATTTTGAAGTGCTAAGTAGAGCCAGATCATCAGCGTATATGCTGCCTTTTACTTTTCTAGGAATAATTTGTAGTAAGTCGTTTATAAAAATTAGAAACAGTGTGGGTGACAGAACACCTCCCTGGGGGACTCCATTGTGTATCGTAGCTGTGTTGCTCCTTATTCCTTGCATTTTGACTGGAGCCTTGCGATTTGTTAAATATTCTGTTATCCAGTTTAACATTCGGTGGGATACATGGGTATTTTGTAGCTTTAAAATTAGACCTTCTTTCCAGACCTTATCAAATGCTTTTTCTAAATCAACCCAGACAACGGTGGTTGATTTCTTTTCCTGGAAGCCGTCTTCTATTTCTTGGGCTATGTATGCTATTTGATCTTCCATTGATCTGCACTTCCTGAATCCTGCCTGTTCATCTGCAAGTAGATTTTCGGATTCAAGTTGAAGTGGATTGGGTGGTTTTATAATAATACAACAGACGAAGAAGCCATTTACAGTGTCTTGTTTATTTCTGTATCTCAAACGGAACTCTACATGTAAGGGACATCACTCAAACATTATAAGACTAATACTAATAACAGAGAGTGAACTCCCCCAAGAATAAAGCTTAATATATTACACAAGTATCCACAACAGCCTATTATTAACTATTCTTTCCATCAGTTTGCAGACGCAACTGGTCAGACTTATTGGGCGGTAGCTGTCAACTTGGCTCCTTGGTTTGCCAGGTTTTGGTATTGGAATCATGATAGCTTTTTTCCAAATAGTTGGGATTTTTCCAGACTTCCAGCTGGCATTGAATATTTGTAGTAGTTTTTTCTTAGCCAGAGGTCCTAGGTGAATGAGCATATCATTTGAAATCTTGTCTGTTCCTGGAGCTTGTTTGGGTTTGAGTAGTTTCAAAGAGTCCATGAGCTCTTTCAAACTTAGGTTTGCAATCATTCCATGAGAGTGTGGTGTAGCCATTGTCTGAGCTTTTTCTATTTTATCTTTAACTTCTTTGGATCTTTGTTCACTGATACTGATATTACCCACGGTACTAAAGTGGGTTAAAAAATTTTGAGCAGCTTCACGGCCTGTGAGTTTTTTATTGTCTGCTTCTAGGACTATTGGAGAAGAATGGTTTTCCTCTTGGTTAAGACTTTTTGCAATATTCCATAGTTTATGTCCATCTCTGTCTACATTTAGATGTTCGGTTTTTTCGTGCCAGATTTTCCTTAGAGAAGAGAGATGTTCCTTTCTGAAGATTGCATTTGCGGCTTTTAGTTGGATATTGTTTTCTACTGTTGGGGATTTTTCTGCTAGATTTCTTGCGTTGATGGATTCGTTGTGAAGTTGTTCTAAATGTTGAGACCAGTTTGGTATGTAGTTTATTCTGGCTCCCCTGGGGATAGATTCCTTAGCGGCTTTGATGAGAGCTCTTGAGAAATCAGAGTAGGATTTGTTTACCCGGTTTGTTTTGCAGTTGATGTTCGTCATATATTCATCTGTTAAGCGGGCAAAGAGATCCCAGTTTGCTTTCTTGTAATTCCATCTGGGAAGGGTGGAGTTTTCTATGGGCCGTTGAATGGTTTCTATGTGTATGAGAATTGGACTATGGTCACTAGTAGCAAGTTGGTCAGCGACTTCTCTTTTACTTCCTTTGGATAATTTGTTTGTAGCAAAGGCTAAGTCTGGTGTTGATGTTGTCATCCATACTCTGGAGTAGAAGGTAGGAGTGTCTTCTGGTTGGTTTAGGAGAATTAGACTGTTTTCAGTTTGCCATTCCTCAACTTCTTCTCCTCTGGCGTTTAGGTCTGAGTATCCCCAACTCTGGGAATGGCTGTTCATATCACCCAGTATTAGATATTCTTCATTGTTTAGGATTTGAATTCTCTCGAGTTCTAGTTCTTTGTCTGGTGGGCAGTAGCAGTTGAAGACGTTTATGTCCCCTCCTGGGAGGATTAGCTTGGTCCCCAATATTTCTGATTGAGTTGAGTTGGGTATAAAGATATCTGTAGTTGGTATGTTGTTTTTAACTAAGGTTAGAATTCCCCCTTTGGTTCTGTTTTCTCTGTCTTGTCTTAGACATGTATAGCCTCTAATAGAGAAGCGCAAGTTGTTGTTGATGTGCGTTTCTTGGATGCATGCCACATCTATTTCATTTTTATGTAGGAAGATCTTTAAGGCTTCTTTTTTCTTTTGGATGCCCTCTGCGTTCCATTGTAGAAAGACTAAATTATGTTTAGTTTTTTTTATTTTAATTTGGTCAGTAGGGTTTACTTCCTTTTCTCTGCTCCTGACTCCACGAGCAGAGGAGGAAGAACCACCAGCTCGCTTTGGTGGGCTCCTTCCAGGCGGAGATCCCGGCCCCCTACCTGCGCGGCGGGATTCCACAGGCAGGACGCCACAACTATATTTGTTAACTTCTATTTCCTCCATCATTTTGAGTTTTGCGTGCCGACGAGTTTTGCGCCAATTGGCCCGTGGTCTCCGACTTCAGCCTGCTGTTTTTCTGGATGTGCTTCCATAGCCTTGGTCAGCCAAGACCATCTGCAAGGCAGCAGTTGATTTTTTTTCAGAGTTTTCTCTCCTAGATGAATTGCTATCCCTAGCTGACGGCCTCATCTGTCCGGGTTTAGAGTTTGAGCGCTCTATGTTCGCTTTTTGCAGTCATTTCCTTGGGTTTATGAGGCATTTTGTAAAGAGTATCCTTACCACGGGATACCCCACCTTACCCTCCACGACAGCAAGCCAGTTGGTCCGCGGCCGCTTATTCAATATTCACGGCTAACCTTTATATCTAAAGGTCGTTCCTCTATCCACCGCCTGAGGACGCGCTTGGTAGGAGATGGTAGCTCCCCCAAGACTTTCCGATTGTCATCTTCCCTTTAAATTCGTTAATCAATAATAAAAAAAGAGAGAGAGATGGGAAAAAAGCCTCAGTGCTTCCACTGTCGAAAGATCCTGTGCAATGACAACATGAATCCTGTTAGACTACGAGAGCACTTGGAGAAAGTCCATCCATCCAATTCCAAGGACAGTTTTGAGGTCTTCAAGCAGAAGAGAGCTTGCTTCTTGACCTCAGGTACCTTGCCCAAGCTTGGATTTTCTTTGTCACAGAAATCTGCACTGGAGGCATCATTCAAGTTTGCATATCTTATTGCAAAGAACAAGAAGCCCCACACCGTTGGAGACCTTTGGTGAAGCCTTGTGCTCTGGAGCTGGTGGAACTGATGTGTGGTCATCAGCAGAGGAAGCAGGTTGAGAACGTTCCTTTGTCCAATGACACTATTCATTCAAGGATTAGTGACATGGCTGCAGACATTCTGGATCAATTCTTGTGCGATCGGAGAAGCAGTCCTTTTCCATTTAGCATGCAGCTGGATGAATCCACTGATGTAGCACAATAAAGTCAGATTCTTGTATTTCTTAGATGTGTTCTCAGTGGATTGCTGAAATAGGAATTTCTCTTTTGTAAGCCATTCCTAGCTACTACCACAGCTGCTGATGCTCTGCTGCTAGTCAGGGCATTCTTCACTGAAAACCAGTTTGACTGGACTTCAAGAATTTCTTCAATTTGCACAGGTGGTGCTCCCTCCATGCTCAGAAATAAGTAAGGATTTTCAGCACTGGTAAAGAAAGAAGTTCTAGATATTGTCACTACACACTGTATTTTTCATCGTCAGGGACTGGCATGCAAAATCTACCTCCAACCTTGAAGTCAGTTCTTTCTACTGCAGTCAAAGTTGTAAATTTTATCCGCTCACATGCCTTGAACCACCACCTCTTCAAGTTGTTCTGTTAGGATGTGAGCTCTGAGAATGAAGTTCTGCTCTACCACACTGAGGTGCGCTGGTTGTCCAGGGGACGGATACTTTCTCGATTAGTAGAACTGAGAGTGGAGCTTGCCATTTTCTTGCAAGAAAAAGAGAGTGACCTTGCTGACAAGTTTTACTGTCGAAATTTCATTCATTACTTGGCATACCTGGCTGACATTTTCACCATCTTGAATGAGATGAACACATCTATCCAAGGACCTGCTGTGACTGTAATGGATGCTACTGAGAGATTGCACGCCTTTCTTAACAAAGTGCCACTATTCCAACGACGACTAGAAAATTCAAACTTGGCCAACTTTCCACTCGTGGATGAATTTGTAATATCTGGTGCAAAAGGAAGCACTGACAACTCCAAAGCACCAAAACATCAAATTTCAGAGCACCTTTCAACATTGCAAAAGTCCTTTGATGGGTTTTCCTGTCAAGACATTGCTAGGAAAGATCTTTGGATTCGCAATCCTTTTCTCTGTTACTTGGACAACATTGATGACAGTGACTTTGCTAAAGATGACCTGATTGATTTGAGAACCAGAGAAATACTGAGGAGTGCCTTCAGTTGCAATACCTTGATTGAATTTTGGTGCACCCAGCTAGATTCCTACCCGCATCTAGCCAAGAGGGCAGTACTGACTCTCCTTCCATTTGCCACAACCTATCTCTGTGAAGCAGGATTCTCCACGATTAAAACCAAGGAAAGGAATAAATTGAATGCAGAAGATGACATGAGAGTTGCTTTGTCCAAAACTGTCCCCAAATTTAAATCGCTGATTGATCATAAGAAGCAGCAGATCTCTCACTAAATTCGCTGTTGCCTATGGTCAAAACTGTTGTGTTCCTAAAATAAACATAGTTTATTGTGCATTTTCTGCAAGTTTCACGAGGGGGTGCATGAACTTTTTTGGGCATCTGAAGGGGTGCATGTACCCCAAAAGGTTAGGAACCACTGTCTTAAGCTATGTCTTCCCGATATAACCTCCAGCTTGTTACCAGTGGCGTAGCTAGGGGGCAGTTGGGGCGGTCCGACCCGGGCGGCACACATTTAGAGGGCGGCAATTGTTGGCATTTGAAAACTACAGTCATTTCCGACAACCGGCCTTTTTCTTTTGAAGGGGGAAAACCAAGGTGAAACAAAAATATTCGTTATTTTGAGTCTTAATTAACGGGTCGCACAACATTTGTTTGATTACATAGTGGTTGTTATAACTAACGCAAACCCGTTCAAAAATTTATGATCACTCAAAAAAGATATGGTTGGAAAATTAAGCGGTATACGTCAGAGATGACGTTTTAATATGAAAACTACTACTCACAAAATCACATTACACTGTGCCGAATAGTAAGTGCTATTAATATCTCCACGACTGTTTTTGCGTGGAATTTCGTCATGCGCAGAATGATGCGCGAACAAGTACCTACATGGCATGGTGGTTCAAATATAGTGTTTAACTTGCATGTAGTAATTTATATTGATGTTTTAGTTTTAAGAAAATTATTGTAAGGGAATTATTAAAAATTACATTTATTTTGTTTTTATAGCATTAAAGTAGCACAAATAATGTTTGCTTTTTTAAATTAAAATATGGTTATTCATTAAAAATGTTACGCCTATCCATTTAAAGTAATGTGTAAATAATTTGAATTATGACAATAATATAAAAATATTAAAATTTCTCCGTTAATAAACACCACAATAGGCATAAATAATTTTGGAAATAAACATACTTTAAAATTTCAAGCGAATTGTAAAAATTCACATCTGAAGAAGTAACTTGTAAAGTGAGATCAGATGCTGGAATTGTACGCTATTCAATGCAATCTTTGTCTTTTCTATGTTATCTCAATTAATGGGAACCCTTTTTTTAAAAAATTTGTGCAAACGCGTTTCATGGAACAAAGAGATGCGCTAATACAAAAGGCTGTTATCTCAGCCAAAACAATTGGTGAAGAGTTGGAGAATGAAGAATTTGAACATCAAATAAATTACTGTTTTGGCATAAATAAACAAAATTTCAATATTGAAAGAAAAAAGGATCCAGGTTTTTATGGCTGTACATACACTCTAAGAAGAGGCATTAAGTTATAAAAACGGGGGAAAGACCCCTTGATCTATTAAAATTTATTCAACAGTATAGATTGAAAAATTCTGTACCCAACATTGTAATTTTGCTAAGAATTTTTTCAACAATGTTATTAGTGTCGCTAGTTGTGAAAGAAGCTTATCCAAACTGAAGTTGATTAAAAAAATATCTTCGTTGCACAATGAGGGATTTAAAATAACGAAATCTTGCAGTATTGTCCATAGAACAAGATATTACAAATAATTTAAAATTTTGATAGCATAATACACGATTTTTCTACTATGAAAGTTAGTAAAGTAAGTGTAGACATGGGCGTAGGGAAGGGGGGGGGGCATTGAGAAAAAAATTCATAAAAATGTCATAAAGTTGTTACATAAAACTGAACTAAATTTCCTGAAAGTTTATTACATGGAAGACAGTTTACATTTATCAAACATAAAAAAGAATTATATCTGCAAGTATAACTGATTACATTACTGATTGTTCTAAATATTCCAGTTGTTTAACAATTTCTGTAACATTTTCAGCAAAAATCCGCAAGCTTTTATATTTATGTGACCATCTAGTTTCACATAGCAAAGGAAAATTTAGAATAAGTTTTCTTTGCTGATTACTTTCTCGAAAAAACACTATAATTGACTTAATTGTTACTATTGTGTTTCATACAACATTCACATTATTTAAATCGTTCACAACAAGATTTAGTTTATGTGAACTGCAATGTAAAAATGCTGCTTTAGGTATTTTTTTCGAATTATTGCTTGGACTCCTCCTTCTTTATCTGTCATTGCAGAACATTCGTAGTATCCTTGACCAACAAGCATTGTCATATTTAATCAAAATTCTAATGAATTAGTAATGATGTGTTGGCTAAACCTTCAGCTGTTCTATTGACAATTGTAATATATCCCAGGAATTCTTCTGTGACCATCTTTTTCCCATTTTGTTCTTAATTTGACAAATCTAACACCAAGTGACATCTGCTCAATGCCTCCCGAAATGTCATTTGTCTCATCGGCAAGTATAGATAATGCAACTGAATTATTTGCTTCACGAACAATGTCTTCACGCAAATTTCGAGACCCACAAATTTCGATTTTAGTGTTTTGCGTAGTTGCCGAGATACACTCAGCGGTTACCCGTCAAACGACCCCAGACAAAATTGCCCCGACATAACGGCCCCGGTCAAAACAGCCCCAGACAAACTTTTAACATTTTTTTAACAAAAACATTATTTTTTTTTGCATTTTAAGCTTTCGTGAAATTTTTCACCCTTAAAAAGGTGGTAAAATTGTAAAATTATTTCTTGTGATGTTATTATATTGTTTCTTGTCAACAAACAACCGTTATTGGTAAAGGCTTTTAAATTCACTTTTGTGGTGTTATTATTATTGTTTATTGTTAGCTAATCGAGTGGCAGCGCACTGGACTGTCGTACCGATGGTCACGGGTTCGAATCTATGTGAAGGCAAGGGTTTGCTCCCGGTGCCTAGGGTGTCCCTGAGTCACCCCGCTCCGAATGGGTATCTAACACTACATGTAGTTAGGCGGCTGGGTAATGCGTGGAACCCACAAAGCCGTGGCCTGTGAGCGCTGCATCACTTGCCAAACAGATCATCTGTCATGGTCTGTGGACGCAACTATCTTCCGCATAGAAGGAGCGTCTGTATAGATAAGACAAACCTGACACTGAATAGGTGAGTAAAAATACGAATATATTTGATTGTAAATTTTAATATTAGTCCTTCTATGAGTCCAGGGCCGTTTTGTCGGGGCCGTTATGTCGGAGCCCAATTGTCGGGGCCGTTTTGTCCGGGGCGTTTTGTCGATGAACCATACTCAGCACTACAAGAACCAATTGACAAACGATTACCAAAAACTTCTTCTCCAGATTCAACAAGAAACTCTAACAGTCCATACAAATTACCAGAATTTGATTATGTTTCACGAAGTGCTAAAACATGCATGCAGAAAATAGGATTGTAGAAATGATGGGACCCAGTTTGTTGCAATTTTCTTGAATTTGTCTTCTAAATGATGAGTCAAACTGCTCATCTATAGAAACTGCTTTGGCTTCAAATAAAGCAAATAAAATTGCTTGCATCTTCATGAGAGCATTTGTGCCATAATGTGCTTTGCAGGTTGTTACGTGCATCTTCCTTGAAATCTTTATATTTTGTACATGGTTTGATGACAAATACCCATTGAACTCATAGAATAATTACTTTTTGCAGAAACAACACGCAATATTTGCAAAAGGCACATATTAACATTTGCGAGTATAAAAGCCACGGTGAATAGTCTGATAACCATGCATATCTAAAAACTAAAAACTATGTTTCCGTAACTGCCAGCTCTAAAATCATAATTTTTATCAAGGGTCCAACAATCACGAATCAGCTGCAATTTCAACTTATTTGAAAGGTCGTATGTCCAGACATACCTTCCAATATCCAATTTAGGAAATGAATAAGTGTCAGCGACAATCAAATTTGGAACAGTTGCTTCAAGTGTGTCTGGCTGTTGAACGTGTACTGTTGTCCTCAATGCCAATGATAAGTCACATGCTGCAGACGCCCCAAAATCTTCTAATAATGGCATTTCGGAATCCCGCGATTGGTCTACTTTTCGATTTTTTTCTTAGCCTGCAAAAAAGTTTCTGATATCCATCCTTGGTAATCCTGCAGTTTGTACACGTATATTATTTCACAGCAAAATTCAATTTTCTCGTGAGAACTTAAGTTTTTAATTTATTAAATGCATTAATAAATGTTGTATTTTAGCAATTACAGCACTAATTTGTAAGTCTTATTAATTTCTAAGGCTTTTTGCGACCCTTATTTTATACTGAACTTGAATTTAATTGAAAATTGTACCTGTATGGCATTGTCAGTTAAAATTTAAAAAAAGTGGGGGTTTTTTGCTCCCCCCTGGAAAAATTCCTAGCGACGCCCATGAGTGTAAAAATATGTTTACATACTAATATATTCAATTTCTTTGTTTGTAAAAAAAAACATGTATCTATAGATACAAAATAAAAGCATATGAATTGGAAGTGTTTTTTTGTTGTAAATTTGGAAAACGTTTTGTCTCATGGGGAGGACCTGCGACCTCAGTATCTTCTGTAAAAAAAGTATCTTGTATTATTATAAGTGTGTATTTAAAGCCTCTTTTATTACTGCTTACATAAATATGGCATGCAATGGTAAAAATGTTTCACACCTTTACTTCGCTTCAATTACAATTATGTATTCATGTTTGATAATTTAAAAAATTCATCGTATGATTGACCTAAGGTGCCATCCATAAATGACGTCACGCTATTTTGACTGATTTTTCACCCCACCCCCTTGTCACACGTCATCATAAAAACTTCGACCCCTTTTTCAATATGACGTCACAAAGCTTTCCCCCCACCCCCCCCCCATAAAAGCCGTATTTTCTATTTGAAAATGAGCATGTTTAAAATCATTTTTTGTCATTTAAGTATGTTTGTAGTGTAAGGCTGCTCTATAATATCGTAACACGCATGAAGCGATGTAAAACGTCATTAAATAAAGTGTCAGTAATCAAATATTTATGTGAAACTTTTATTTAAAGTTGGAACTTTTTATGTGACGTCACATTTATTAAACACACAACCCCCTCGTCACACATCGTCACAAATGTGTGAGTCAGATGACTGACGTCATTTATGGACGACCCCTGACAAGGGCCACAAATTGGAGACCGCCCTGGGCGGTAAAAGTTCAAGCTACACCGCTGCTGGTTACACATCGTCATTAATCGATGGGGCCGTCCATACATGACGTCACGCGATTTTGGCCGATTTTTCACACCCCCCTCCCCCTTGTCACGCGTCGTCATAAATCCAATATGACGTCACATAAAAGCTGTATTTTCTATTTGAAAAAGAGCATTTTCAGATTATTTTTTTGCTATTTAAGTATGTTTTTAGTGTAAGGTTGCACTCTAATATCGTAACACACGTGAAGCCGAGTAAAATGTCATAAAATGAATTGTAAGAAATCAAATATTTAAGTCAAACTTTTATTTAAAGTTGCAAGTTTTGATGTGACATCACATTTCTCAGAGAACCCCCCTCCACCTCGTCACAAATGTGTGGACCCCCCCCTCTCTCCCCCTAGGTGCGTGACGTCATTTATGGACGGCCCCTTTGGCCCGCAAATTCCCGGAATCTTGAAGAAATCTAGAAGAATGAAGAATCCTATTTTTCAAACAAAACAGAAATAAATAAATAAATAACAAATGTGTATTTAATACTAATACTAATGACAACTGCGGTTCAAATTTGTGTGTTATTATATTAACTTGCTAACTTGCTTTGTAAGTTTAATCGGATATCCGAACCGACTATTTGTTTATAATTCTTTCACGTGCCAGTTCAGTTCACGCGTTGACGCCGACCGTCGATGTTCACACCCCCTACCGTCCATGTGCCAGGATTTTTAAAACCAGGGGAGATAATTCTGTTTCAGTCTGAAAATGTATCGTTTAAATGCAATCACTACTTTTAGTTATGTCTCATATATAAGTATAAGGGATTTATAGTCAAAAACTTTGTTTTTACATCTATTTATTTTCTAGTGCTCTCCCTTGTATTTTGCATCTGACCACAGCTGGCTATCATGGTTGCCAGATGGCCTTTATAAAGCCAAATTCTCAAAATTTGGCTTTTTTAGATGGTTTGGCCAGAAATTATTTTTTTTGCTTTTTTGCCTCTTTTTGGCCTTTTTTAATGATAACAAATAAAAAATATATAACATATATACATAAACGTTATCTTTATAAAGATTTTTAAAAAATTTTAATTATTTTTTTTAAAAATCCACCATAAGTCTATAATTTTATTAATTCTCTATTTTTGAATAGCTTACGTGATGTTAACCATTCTTTAAAGTTTAACGGAAGAGGCAATTAAGACAAAGTTACTCACACTTTTGGAGTCAGGGCTGAGCTTTTACTTACAAATAAATACTGCAAGGACTTCTTCGTGTCACAAGGAATGCTGATGACTTGACATCTGATACAGTTTATAATACTGCAAATAGCAGTCTATAGGAAAAGGAAGACCTGGAGCTTTTCTTTCAAATGCGTATGTAAAGTATGTTAGTATCATAGAATATTTATTTTGTGAATATAATCATACATAAGAACATTAGCATTTACACATTTATTAAGCCTTTTCTCAGAGTTAACCCTAAATTTTTAATAGTTAAGTTATTTTTAGCCTTTATGGGCCGTCCACAAATGAAGTCACGCGGTTTTGGCAGATTTTTCAGTGCATTTTCACACCCCCCTCCCCCCTCGTCACACGTAATAAAGAGCTATACCCCCTCCAATATAACGTTACAAAGTCACTCCCCCCATAAAAGCGGTATTTACTATTTAGTGATTTAGTAGCTTTTATTTAGAGTTGCGCCTTTTGATGTGACGTCACAGTTCTTAAAACCCCCCTCCCCCTCATCATACATCATCAGAAATCTGTGACCCCTGCAGCCCCATAGGTGGGTGACGTCATTTTGTCGACATTTTTCATAAGTTTGGCCTTTTTGGGCCCTTTTTGACCGACATTTTGGCTTTTTACCCAAATTATAATCTGGCAATACTGGCTGGCTAGTATCTAGAGTCTAGTGTACAAAAGAAAAAGAAGAAAAATGGCACTGTATACGCAGAGTCGCCTAAGATTTTGCAATAACACTTTGTTTTTAGCTATAAGGCGTTTCCTTGGAACTTCTATAGCCTCTAATGGTGGTATCCTTGTCGCTACTTTGACTAAAATTTGATTAAAAAACGTATTCCGTATCTATTTTAAACTATTTATATTTGTCTTGTAGTCATGTACTTACTATTACTAGCCTACTTACTGTCACTGTTACACTGTTACTGTTACAAAGTCAAAGTTCAAGAAAACTAGACTAAACTTTAACCTTAACAAAGCAAATGACTTCTACTTCTTGTCTATTACATAATTAAATTTAAGATCATAATTAAAAGTTATGTCTAATGCTAAGTCCAAACTGATTATTACTATTACCTTGCCTTATAATAATAATAATATTAATAATTATAATTTATATTAATAATGGTTTTGTAATCCTTTTATTTAAAATTTAATGGTTTTCGATGTAATTGTACTGTAAGGCATTGTAAGTTGTAAGGTAATTAAAAAATTATATAATTAATAATAAAAATTATATTATATAACTATAACCTATATTATATTAACTATATTATATAATTTATTCCAAAACTTGTTACCCAAATTTCAAAATTCTGTACTCTTGCCCTCACAACTTTTTTGTTTTTAAAGTTTATTTAAAGATCTGATATGGGTATCAGTATAGTATTAGCATTTCAGGATACATTCACATTCCAATGTTTATATATTTAAAAATAATTAACAAGAAATGTTTAAAGTATGTCACGATATTTATACGAAAATCATAGTGGATTTTTAAAATGTTTTTTAAAATACAAATTAAATTAGTACAAGTAATTGCATGCCTAATGACTAATGCCTAATACTAATGTACTTTAATTAGCCGAATGGATGTTACTAGTGTTAGTCATGTCGAGTCGTAACGCCAGCCAGGAAACTTCTGCTATGCTGGCTAGTGCTACGACTGGTGTTAGCAGTAGACACTTTGAAAAAACTAAGTCGCTAATATATCTTAACAAACTCATCTTCATATTTTATACGCATATATAATACAATATTAACAGATCTGGGCTTATTTATGTGTGGTTAAATTCTAAAATCTCAATTTATTTAAATATATTTAATCAACGTATCTGCTTTACAGAATAACTTATAAGCAGTACAAAAATTGTGATCACCAGGTTTGCTAACACCCTAATTATGGTTAAAAGAAATACTTCATATACAAACAAAATTTTTTTACTATAAATCCCTTATATATGTGACAGAACTAAAAGTATTGCTTATGTTCAATATAATACGCACCGCACAAAAAACATTTACAGACTGAACTCCCCTTGCTTTAAAACACGGGGATGTGGTCACCGATGGCTGGAGTGAAATTCAGTGAACCGTGGGGGGTCAATTATAACAGACGGCTTCATAGAGATAAACTAAAAATTTAGTAATTTAATTACGGTACTTTCGATCGATCTGAAATGCATTGTTAGGGGACACAAGTGTATGTGCAAAATTTAAGCTAGATAGGATCACGGGAAGTGGGTCATTTTTTCCCCCCTTTCTACCAACCACGACAGACAGAGAGAGAGACAAGACGATAAAGTTAATATAAGGGATTTAAATATAGAGGACCGTATTGGGATTACAATTTTAAAAACTATAACTATTTATTTTTTTATTTTTTTGGACGGCACTAGCACTAGTCATAGCAATAAAATTATTTCGTATGTCGTATGGCTACGACTTGTGGTAACACTTGCTACGACTAGTCTTAGTACTCTTAGCAGTAAACACTTCAAAAAAACTAAGTCGCTATAATATTTTAACAAACTCTTCATAATATTTTATAGGCATATATCATATATAATACAATATTAATAGATCTGGGCCTATTTATGTGTTATGTGTGTATTAATTCTAAAATCTAAATTTATTTAAATAGATATAATCAACATATACGCTTTTCAGAATGAGAAGAACAAAAATTACAATTACCAGGATTACCAGCACACTCATTGTGGTTTTTTAAAAAAAAATGTTTAATTAATTTTTTTTTAAATTGGACCTGCACGGGATTGGATCCCACTATCGGTTTTAACAACAAACTCATCCGACTACCACTTCGTCTAGTGAAGCGCATACTCATGTCAGATTTCGATTTTTTAAAATTATAACTGTTTGTCATTAAATGGACACCAATCAGGTTTTTTTTAACCTTAAAAATTCATTAATCGGCTTACCTAGTAATCATGAAATTTGATTATGAGAACTATTGTTTAGTATTAAAGTATAATAATTAGCATAATTAAAATATAGCATATTTTGTACTACTAGTCGTAGCAGTAGACAACTCGATGGGATGTTGCTAGTGTTACTACATGTCGTAGCATTAGCAACATCCCGTCGAGTTGTCTTCCGTTACTTTGTGGTAGCAGCAGACACTTCGTTAATTAATTATATGGTACAATAACAATTTTTAAATGTTTGAAGGGTAAGTATTTGACTTTTAAAATAAAGCTGCATGCAAGTTACTATATATTATTTTTGAAAATACCCCACATCCACGAGACCTGATTACTAAAATTTCAAATTAAAATTAAATGTAATAAGTATTTGAAGATTTAATTATCTCATTAAATCATTAAAAACATAATAAGAACATTATTCCGGTAAATTTAACAGTAAATAGCTTGTATTATTGTATGCAAATTTCTCAAAATGTCTTTCATAAGCTTCATTGTCTTCATTAACTATTTGGCAAATAAAGAAATTACTAGTTCTGGAATGAAATAATATTTTATCTCTTTTAATTATTCCTATGCCTATACTTAGTAATATTTAATCTTAATTTTTTAGATGTATTTCTTTTGATTAATTTCTTTTTTAAAAGAATTAAGTGTTTGTTAAATGTCTAAGTCCTAATCTTTGTAAAAAGAAGATGATAAGTGAGACTTTTTTAAAAAACGTTTTGTTAAATGAAAATCATGTTACCGTACAAAAACCATACATTTTTAAATAAAAGGATTACAACACCATTATCATTATTAATTACAAGATAAGCATCAGTTTAGAGTTGGCAAACATATTCTTAAAATTAATTATTTAATTTTAATAGTATACTACATAATTATTACAGTGGAACCTTGGTATACATCTGCTTTGGAACAAGTCCAACTTGGTATACATCCTGTTTGGACGCGACACATTTTGCTTGTTATACGCCCTTTGTTTAGAATACGACCTGCATGCTATAACTTCTATTGGGCCGTCCACAAATGACGTCACGTAATATTGGTAAATTTTCCCCTCTCCTCCTTGTCATACGTTAGCACAAAAAGTTAGTCCCCATCAAATATGATGTCACAAAGCTTTGCCTTCCCCCCACCCTAAAAGCTGTATTTCCTATTTGAAAATGAGCATGATTCAAATCACTTTATTGTTTTTTTAAAGTATTATTTAGTGTGATGCTGCACTCTCATATCGTAACACGTGTGAAGCCATGTAAAATGTCATTAAATAAATTGTAAGCAATCGAATATTTAAGTGGAACTTTATTTAAGTTGTGCGTTTTGATGTGACGTCACATTTCTTAAACCCCGCCCCCCTCCTCGTCACACTTCATCAAAATGTGTGACATTCCTCCACCCCTCTGTCCGTCTTTATGAGTCAAAATGACACATCATGCTGGTGCAATTTTTAGAAATCACAACATACTGTGCGATACTCAAGTGTGTTAGTTAGTACTGCAGTTGGTACCATACAGTCAACGACTCATGCAATAACTCTAAATTGTCATGTGATTTTTTTTTCTCTTAAATTATTAGTAAATTCACTTATTATGAGTTCTAAGAAAGTTAATGAGAGGAGCCAAGCAATGAAAAAATGTTTGAGATCCCCATGGAGTTTTAAAAAATAGACTGTTATATAGGATAAAATGGGCCTGCATATCCGGGACTTAATTAAAGCGTACAGAATCCTGAAAACAAGGATTTCTATGAATGTGAAAAACGGAGACTTTATTAAAAGGGCAAATGGGGTGAAATTGATTACAAAGCAAAGATCAGGGACATAAGAGCATATTGAAAAATTGGGGACGCGGTGGTTGAGTGGCAGCGCACTGGACTGTCGTACCGATGGTCACGGGTTCGAATCCGTGTGAAGGCAAGGGTTTGTTCCCGGGGCCTAGGGCGTCCCTGAGTCACCCCGCTCCGAATGGGTACCTAACTACATGTAGTTAGGCGGCTGGGTAATGCGTGGAACCCACAAAGCCGTGGCCTGTGAATGCTGCATCACTTGCCAACAGATCATCTGTCATGGTCTGTGGACGCAACTATCTTCTGCATAGAAGGAGCGTCTGTATAGATAAGATAAGAAAATTGTGTTTAATGTGGGAAAACAGAAAAAAAAATCGTTTAAGTTCTTTTTATTTATGTATTTTAGTATTAAGCAGTACAATATTAAAATTATATTATACATCCTCGTCAATTCATGTATAATATGTAAATAATATATTTTTTCATGGCAACAGATTAATCATTTTCCCTCTTATGGTAAAAATACATTTGGAATACGTCCTGTTCGGCATAAGTCCAAGGGTCTGAAACAGATAAGGACATATACCGAGGTTCCACTGTATTATAAATATGTAATTTAAGTAGATGTATTTACAATCAACTAATACTCAGACTATAAGATTTAATACTAAGAAATTAATAGTATTAGGGTCTAATGTTAATTTCTTTGTAAACCTAATTTAAAAGTACTATTACTATTAGTACTATTTTAGTACAGTAGTTATATTGAATAGTATTAGTCTATTTCAATTTGATAAGTCAATAAAATAAAATTGACATACTGATAGTGAACTTTTATTTGTTAAAAATTATTTTGTATGTTTTATTAAAAGTATTATTATTATTAATTACTCAATTTGTGTAATAACTTTAAGAAAACATTGCCATTGCAAAATATAAATATATTTTTTCAAATTTTGCGTACAACGATTAAATTGATAAGTAAGTCCAATTCTGACAAGCCATGCTTTTGTTTTTGAAGGGAGATGACTTGTGAAGCACTAACATATTTTCCTCTGCAAATCCTTCTCTTGTACCAAGCATAACTTATGAGTACCAACAATTTTAACAAAATAAATTTATTAATTTGGAAAATAAATGATGCAGAATTGCATTTAAACCACTAACTCTTAATACTCAAGGTTATTTTAGAAATTAATTTACTTTCATACCCTTCAGTTTAAATGTATAGCACCGCCTGTCTAAAAATCAAAATCGCTTTGAAAATGGTATCGATCTTTTATGAAAACTAAGGTGCATACGTCTGTGATGACGAAGTGGGCTTTTTTTTTAGAAAACTGATGTAAAATACGAACTACCGATCTGGCCGCAAGACCAACTATAAAATCGCCATCACAGTTTTTGCGAGTATTTACGACATGCGCAGAACGATGCGTGAAGGAGTATCGAAGTCCCTAATTATTAGCTAGTCATATTTATTCATGAGTAATTCATAAAAGTTATTGGTAATTTAAGTTAGGGCTGGTATTAATAGTTACTTTCGATTAAAGCCAAAAATTAAAATTTATGATGTCATTAAACTGAACATCTCAAGGGAAGTAACAAAAACAGGTCATTGACATTTTTAATTTTAATTGAAAAAAAAATATTATAAATACATTTATTTTCAAAAATTTTAATAGAATTGTTATTGATTAAAATTATTTTAATCGATATTTAATTGATAAAAAATGTTAACGATTAATCGAGAAAATAATCGTTAATTTCTGCAGCGCTAATTTAAGTATTATTTGACCCGTTTTCTAGCAATATCCATATACTTTAAGGGTATTAATAAGTGTAGTATTTAATTTAATGTGGTGAATTCCATTTGCTCTCCTATTCCCAATGCCAATATGATCCCATTTTGTTTACATTCTTTTTAGATCACGCTCCATGTTAGATTATGAACGTATCAGCCATATGTGGCTAAGGCTCATTTACACACAAAGTCGCATTTACTTTTATTCTAAACCTTTATTTATGTTTCGCTAAATAGCTTAGGCAATGAATATTATGTAGAAAATTCCTATTTTAAGTTACAGTATTACTAACCCCATCTCACATTACAGAAGCTTGTTGTGTAATGATTAATTCTATGGTGTGAGAATTTTTTTTGAAAATAAATTTTCCAAAGAAATTCAATATCCTTATTTAAAGAGTGGACTAATTGGGGGCTCATTCTATCACGTGAGGTTTAGGGGCCGCCCATAAATGAAGTCACGCTATTTTGGCAGATTTTTCACCCGCTCCCCCCCCCCTCGTCACGCGTAGTCACAAAAGTTAGAGCCCCCTCCAAAAATACGTCACAAAGCTTTGATCCCCACCCCCCAAAAAAAACACACAAAAAACAACTAAAACCCATCTTAATTTCTATTTGAAAATAGGTGTTTCAAATCACTTTTTTTGTCATTTAAGTATTAATTATTTAGTGTAGGTCTGCATTGTAATATCATAACACACGTTAAGTATATGCAAGTCGAAGGCATTTGATCTAAAATTACCACATTGATATCAAATCTCATGTTTTCTCAAAATTATTTGATATGCGCTGGAAGAGGAATATGGCGAGTACTGTACGAACCCCACATTTGTACAGGAAAGTAGGGTGTCATCTTGTGCGTCGCAAAATACAGTTATTCCTGAAAGTTGAAGACTGAAAAATACTATAACATTAATAAAATATCCAATATTGTCATAACTTTTTACTCCAAAGCTCACGAGTTTTTGGGGTTTTTTTTTCGTTTTGTTTTTGTTTTGTTGTTTTTTTCCCTTTTTTTTTACGATTTCAAGTACATCACACAAGAGTTGTAAATATAATGCCACCAATGGACGATGTGTGTTTAAATTGTTGCATTGTCTTGTCGAGTTTATAAACTACAAGTCGAAACCGGTTAAGTCGACGGCGTTGGGGTATGAAAAATGGCATCGAGATAACCGATGATCGAGTTAAACCGAAAACGGCAAAATATTAACATGCGCTTGAAATTTCTTTATATACGTGTTGTGCGTTAATTAGTGATGGGACGATTAATCAGAATCGTATTGGAATATACGAAATATCAATATAATGTTAAATTATGTGATATATTATATTATGCGAAATGGAACGTCCTTGAGAGTATGATTTATGTAAAAGAATTAGTGACTCGGCTCTGACTGAGGCTCTAGTGCGTTCATTTGCTCGTTCGTCCTTGAACTTTATTATTTCATGCTATTTACTACTAATACTAATGATGTAATTATAGTTAAAGTCATAAGCTTAGTGTAGTTTATTACTAATAAATACCAAGCCATTTATTTGTATAAGGACCAAGGAAAACAATCAATATTCAAATAAATATATTTGTTAATAATTGATAGGGTTGCCAGATAGCTGACTCCAAAATACCGGACACTAGTGTCGACTGTCGATTAAGGTGACCAGATTTTCCGTGGGGCAAAGCAGGACGGGGCCCCACAGACGGACGTCCCCCAGGTTTCTGGAGCAAAAAATCGGGACGTCTGGTCAGTGGCGTCGCTAGAGGGGGGCGAGCCAACCTGGTTGACACCCAAGCCAAAAATTTTACTGTGTCGGAAAAAAAGTAGACACATTTTTCATCTAGAAAGAAATTAAGAAATACAATGAAATACGTTAAACGCGAAAACTTTTATGAAAGAAATATCAGTTAACTTGCAAAATAATGAAACAGTCCCAACACACAAACAACATTAAAACAAACTAGGAACAAAAGTAAAGAAGCAGTCGCAGCAGAGAGATCTTTAAAAAAGGCTGGACATGAAAGGGGCAGTGTCTTATGTTTTAAAAGATATAAAGCCATTTGGGCTTGGACACACCGAGACCACAGTGGGGTGGGGGGAATACGATTTTTATCCCCCCCCCTCAATTAAAAAAAAATAAATCAAAGGATGGGTTTTCTTTGTTGATGTTTTTCTAGAGGAAAATTATTAATTCAATGTCTTGGAGTTAATATTTCGTTATATATATATAGTTATTAAAGGCGTGAAAGCATAGATATGCATGTTTATATACAGCTAGTCCTCCAGTTACGACGGTCCCATACCGACTTACGCTGTCTGTGGTTACTAACGAGCCCGCTTAAAAAAAATGTTACGCGTTATTCCGTATTTTAAAATATTTTTTCTTTAAACTTTTGTTTTTCATGGGGGTAACGAATATTTTTCTCTATTTGAAATCAAAAATTTATTGAAAAATATGTATTATTATTATTTCAAACTACAACTTTCGTTTGCGAATTTTTCTCATGGCGAAGTTATCAATCAAGTCAGTAAGGCTAAGTAAGCTTACAAGTTCCTTTTCAAAGCTCATTAGAGAGAGCGTATTCAGTCTTTGTTGCCCCATGCAAATTTTCACTAATTTTATATTCTTTTCAACTTTGAAATGATCGCTCTCGGCTGCAATTTGATGTCATCATTGAAAGATAGATGCGAAGTGCGATGTGTACATTTGTAAAGGACTGTGTGAAATTAAGCTCATTCAAAAGCAGCAAAATTTTTAGCTCTGTGCACGTGTTTTGAGTTTCGTATTTGGCTACTTCCTTTTCCTTACCCTGAGCCTGGGTCTGGACAGTAATTTTTTTAAGAGTTCTGAAAATTGGACTAATTCTAAAGGTAACCAGTATTCGAAATCGCTTGAATATTCTTCCATTAACTTGGCTGCTGCCCATCGGATGGCGAAATTGCTGAGCACAGTTAGGTTTGTAAGAAAGCCAAATTTCTCATGGATGTCTTTATATGCGCCTAACTGATGTTGTAGGGCTTAAGAAAGTTTGTCAATGATTACCAGAAATACCTCAAACTTGAATTTTTGTCTCAGGGAGAATACTGTTTTAAGGGGATGTCCCTTTTTCAAACTGACGCTTTTTTATTTATTTATTTTTAAAATATTTTTTTTATTAAATAGCATTGAATATTGTTTATACTCTTTCTAACCACGGACTTGTCCTTTCGTTTGTCTTCATAGGAATCAAATTAAGAATGCTGTCTTTTAATAAACTCAAGGAGAGACTTCCTTTCTAAATTGTTTTCCCAAATTTCAAGTAAAATAGCGACTTCCACTTCCAGTTGTTCAAGTTCCTTTAGACTTTAGAAATCCTTCTGCTTCAAGTCGACAGTCACGTGGCTGATTTTCGTTTGTTGCTAATTCTTCCAGTGCTGCGATATTCTCATGGTATGAGTTATTAACAGACCTTACAGCATCATGTCAGGCTGACCCTCCTGTGTCAGACAAGGCTTTGTTAACATGTATCAATTTCATGTGTTTTTGAGGTACTTGTCAACGATGAGTAGATGCAACAAGCCGGATATAAAGATTTTGCAGAAGACAAAAAAATCTGACTGCATCTGGACAACCTGCTGCATTTTTATACAAAAATCACTGTTTTGAATAATAATTAATTTTAATTGTATTTATTTTATCAAATAAAATATTGATTTGATCAACTCTCCTCAATCGCAAATCGCGTTATTTTTGGTTACAGAATAACTCTTCAGTCTGTGAGGCGTTTAAAATTGTTTCGTAATGCCAGAATGGATTGACGTTCTTTACGTGCATCATCATTTATATAATAAATTTAAATAAAAGACATTGGGTGTATTTTTTATTACAATCCGAATTGAAAATTTCGATGTGTAATTAGGTCAAACTGTCAATTCTATAATCGGAAGATTTTAAGATTGCTTTAAAAATCCTACTAGTGTATTGAAATAAAGAAAATACTAAGAAAATTGAAAATACCGGACAAATGTATGTCCGTTATTGCTTCAATTTTTTAACCGGACAAATAACGATAATACCGGACAGTCCGGTTTTTGGACATCTGGCAACCCTAATAATTGACTATTATTACGCTATGACTAGTGTTAACCGTAGTTACGACTATCGAACGGAACGACCGCTTTAAAAATGTTTAGGCTTATTTATTTAAGTCTTCGGAGTTTAAATAATTTATTCAGCTGCAACTTCAAAAAGCCCGTAATAGCTTTTTACCCCGGAGTTCGTTTTTGTTGTGTTGAGCGACGGTGACTTCAAATCGCTTTCTCCTTATTCCAGTATCCAAATAATATACACTCAGATACACGTCATCGCTATTAGTCTACTACGGCTAAGGAATGCTTTTTTTAAATAATTTTAATTTGCTTAGTTGCATGGGCGCCCGCAGAAAATTTTCTAGGGGGGGGGGAATATTTTTAGTAATGTTTAAATGTAGTTTTAATTTACTGTAGCGTATATGTATGGTAAACGAACGGACTGGACACTGTAGTAATGAAGGGCATACATTAGTACCAAAGTTGTTATTTACACAATGTATGCAAGTATATAACGAAACATAATTTTAAAATAAAATTTATTCTTTAAACAAGAACTGGAGTCGTCTGTTATCCCTGCCAGACATATCTACAATTTTGTCCATAAAGTAATTTTTGTTGCCGTTCACTTTGTCTCTGTTTACGCTTAACATGCACAACCCAGACAGACGTTCATCTGACATTGTAGATCTAAGCCATGTTTTTACACGACGTAATGTGCTGAACGATCGCTCCACAGTACATGTTGTTGCTGGTAATGTTAGCAAAACTAGTAAGGCATACCTGACAGCCGGATAAAACTTTGTAAACGGTAACAAGTCGAGGAAATCTTGGCTACTTTTGTATTCTCGCGTTTTCCAAAAATCAAACCAACTCAAGGCTTCACTTTCAAAATTATCAATGTGGTATACCTGATTAATAGTAGACATTGTACCCTTAAACTGTTGACGATTCAGTTTGTACAATTTCGAAGGGTGTAGCAACGTTAAGTTAAATTGTGCACTGTTGGCTTCACAAAATCGACTCTCAATTGAGCTAATTAGAGAATCCAAGTATGGAATGTAAACTGTTTGTCTGAAGTACTCCTCAACACTTGTGGTTTCTTGATTACTTCGATGCTTTTGTCTTCCACACTGTCTTGGGATAATCAGTTCAATATCCACCTTCTATGCGATTTGTACTGTTTTCTCAAAAATATCCCTGAAATAGTTATCGGAATCACCTCGGTGAAGTTTTATTATACTGAGCAGGTTTTGAACTTGCAGTTGGACTTCTGGAAGATCAACTTGAACAGCTTGAAGAGCCTGAGTAACTGGTTCCAGTATGGCAGAGTACTGCGAAATAATATTGAGACAAAATAAAAACGTGCTGGACTTTGATGAACAATATAATTGATGTGCAGCCTGTCGTGTATTTCCATTTGCATGCAATGAAAATTCTTCCAGTTGACTATAAATATCTTCAAATTTACTAGAAAAAATCCGAATACTTTTATACTTGCTTGTCCATCTTGTCTCACACAGAAGAGGAATATTTGGAACAGAGGACCTCCTTTTTTGGACTTTCACGAAATGCTTTGATAGTACCAATAGTATTTCGTATCACTGCAACATTATTAAGATCATTTACTACGAGATTCAGTCTATGCGAGGCACAGTGAACAAAGGCAGCCTTGGGGTAAATACTTCGAATTTTTGCCTGAACACCATTTTCTTTCCCGGCCATTGGAGAGCATCCATCATAACCTTGACCCAGCAGATTATTAAGGAGAAGACCAAATGTTTTGCAATGTTCAATAATACAATCAGATATCGTGGCGGCGTCCATATCTTTCAGTGGAGAAAATCCAAGGAATTCCTCACGAATCACAGCCTGCTCACTAGACGTATCTACAAACCGGACTCCCAGTGATAATTGTTCTGTTCCTGAGATATCTGCTGTTTCATCGGCTATGATCGAGAATCCAACAGCATTGTTGGCAGCTTTTACAATGTCTTCTCGTAGAGCTTGTTCAGACATGTTGATCAAATCATTCTGAGTACGGTGTGATGTGTAACGTGCATTTTCAGCAGCTGTATCAAAATGGTTTTTTAAAATACTGTCTCCTCCCTCAATTCGATATGCATAAAGTTGTTCGGCATTTCCTTTGATGCTAATTTTCCCACGAATTGCCAAATCGTTTGTTCCGCAAAATAAGATTGTTGAAATAATAGGATACAGTTTCTTTCTTTTTTCTTCAATAATTCGTTTTACTGAACCTGACAAATAATAACCTTATTTGGATCTCTAATGGTTGACGTGAAGTGTTCAGCATCTTGTTGAGACCCACGATGCCATGCTGCGCTGATATGGTTTCTTGCACATTCATTAAAATCTTTGTACTTTGTACAAGGAGTAGTAATAAAGGCACCTTGAATTCCTCTTTGAACTGGTTGCGGAAATAAAACACAGAAAATGCAAAAGGCACCTTTTAACCTCGGTGAATATGATAACCATGGACTATAGTTTGTCAGCCAAGATTCCCTGAAACAACGTTTTCCACTTCCAGATATGTCACCTTCAAAATCATATGACTGTTGAGGCTTGTATGGATCAGTTAGCAAACGATACTTAAGATCGACAGGAATCTTCGTAGTAGATTTTACATAGTTTCCAATGTCATATGTTAACATAGTATCTCCACTTTCAAGCTTGTCAGGGTCTGGTTCTGGTGGTAGCGTTGCTGCTCCAGATGAACAAGCAACAGCGTCCGTTTTTTGCAGACAGGAGTTAACGTTATGTCTTCAACATCTGGAATCGATTGCTGTGGCTGTGTGAGAGGTTTTAAAAATTTCCGGATATCCATGACGCCTAAAAGTAAACTGTTTATTGCAATAACTTCTTTGCTTTGGTACACACAGTTAGTGATGCCTAAGTTCTTGAACTAACACAGGAAACATATTATACAGCTATGCTACCGTCTATGCCCTACTGACGACTATCTCTACAGCACTGTCCTAAGTCTCTTACATGTCGCGCCTAAATGTTGTCTCTAAAATGTTCTCCCTAAATGTTCTCTTCCTTATATAGTCGGCGAGCCGTAAGGTGTTTGATCCGGTCCAGCAGTATTGTCATATACTCTAATCTGTCTAATTCAATTCCGGTCATTGCTAGGAGGAATTCGGAAGGCCTCACATCCGGCAGCCAAATATACAACATTGTGCTGGGCTGGGGGGGGGTATTGTTTAGAGAACCGATAATTTTCACCTCTGCCCGACGCATTCCAAGCTCCACCACAATAGTGTGGTGGGCTGCAGGGGGGTGGCTGTGGAAGCTTTTACTTCCGAGTCCAATAAATTTCTGGAGCCGGATGTCCTCACTTCCGAATTCCTGTCAGTCATCAGTAATCCAACACCCCAGGTACCGTCACACTGCGGGAGTGAACAGAGGGCCCTTTGTTGCATGCGTGAGAAAGGGGGAGGGGAGCACAGGGGCTGGCGCTCCCCATGTATGTTTTTGGGGGCACACGGCCACATCCATAATAAAAATACTTATGTTCAAAACAACGTTTGACTCACAACATACGGTTGTACATAAAATAATTAATATTGTAGAGAACCTGTTGGTATGTGGGTGTATTGGGCCTCATTACTACTGGTTGGACTCTCTGCTTTCACTCAATTCAAACACCAAGACTTTAAGACCACATGAAGACTTATTATTTCCTCTTTATTGCCTTACTCCTTGATTCCTACATACACGGTAATCTCTACAATTCTCTTACTCTTAACTCTCTTTAGTCCGCACACAATCTACACTCTACTACTACTATCTACACTCTACAATTTAGTTCCCTGAATGGTTGAGCGCTGAACTCTCCCGTGTGATTTTGAGATGTCACCTGAACGGCGCCGCTGCTGTCTCAATTCAGTGTATCGTAGAGTTAACTCGTCCTACCAAGTCGCCGAGCTATTGGAAACGTGATTAATGGATGACGTATAGACTCCTTGAATATAACCAAGGGAATGACTCTGGGGGTGGGGTGGGGTACCATGACCCGCTCTGGTCTCTTTGATGTTAGCCCCTGGTCTGCTTTGGACGATCGCAATCATTTCCCCTGGTCAGTGCTTCGGACGGCTGACCTTTAGATAACATAGTCTACATTAAGCACCTCTGGGCATCTGAACGCGGTTTGGTCTATTCATCTATCCAAGCTACCGCATGGGGCAGTTCACACATCTTGGTCAGTCCTTACCAGACTAAAAGTCCTTGCCAGCAACAGTAATCTTTGATTTAAAGACCCGTTTAACTGCCCTAATTCTCTACAATATAGAAAATATAAACATAATTACCCAGTAAAACGAAATCAGCATCAGCTTAGTTACTTTATGTTTATTTTCTCTTTACTTTAATAAATTTGTTGTCTATTATTGTCAATTTTTTTTTAATCCATCAATTCAGGGGGGGGGGCAAGCGCCCCCCCCCCTGCGGGCGCCCATGCTTAGTTATCGAGGCACTGTACGAGAGCTTGATGTCAACCACGGTCAAAGGTCACAGCTATTATACGTCGGCCCGCTCTAAGTGAACTCAAAAGGACGACAAGTTACGGAGTTTTCTAGTTAGGGATAATTAGGGTGGTTGGGGAGGCTAGAAGTAGAAGGCTTGAAAGGTCTTTGATGTTTATATAAAAGGAAGCCTCTTGCTTTGACATACCAATTACAAGACCGCGAGAAGAGACACCTTCCCTCCCCCACTGTGATACATCTAGTGGGTTGGGGGGAGGAACATTTTTCTTTTTAAATTGAGTCAGAGCAAGCCTTGGTAAATGGCGAGTGTAGCTCAACCCCACCTAAACCCCACCCTATTGGGTGGAGGGGGATCGTCGTGTGCGCGGCGAAATTCAATAATTCTGGCAAGTTGACGAGAGAAACATAATATGGTATTTAAAATAAATTCCATCTTATTATGACTGTTTACTCCGTTTTATCAGGACTTAGTCGGTATATTAGCTTATTACCCGGGGTTAATTTTTTGTTGTGTTACGGCAGAATACCAGAGCCCACACGCGAGCGAACCTGACATCAAAATCAAAGCGTTTTCTTAATAATAATAATATTCTGGTCTATAAATATAAAAATACACGTCATCACTGTTTGTGGAGTTCGCTAGTGACCGATTTTTAAAAAAAAATATGTATTCGCTTAGTTACCGAAGCATAGTACCAGAAGTAACAGCGCTGAGCAAGCGGGCTGTGACGTCACCACCAGACCCCGGTGATGCAGAAAATTGGTCCCTTCCCTTGGTTGTAACAAAATCATAGCTAACATTTTCAAAAGATGGCGATTGGTCATGGGGATCGAGATAACCAACATAACCAACGTTAAGTGGCAAATTTGATCCTTTTTTTGTGCTCGTGTTATGAGGTTTCGGCGACTTAGAAAAATCGAATTAAACGACGAGAAAATGCTAAGACAAAGAGATAATTTGGCGGTTCCAATGAAAAACGTCGACATAATGGGGTGGGCGAGTTAACCGAGCTCGACTTAAGTGGGTTCGACTGAATGAAAAATACATGGCTACCGCTATCGGGCGGTTTAACCGAGGGGTCGGTGAACAGCGGTATATTATCTCATTCGGTGTAAAAAGGGAACTCTTGGGGGTAATGCTGAATCATTGTGGGCATATAAATTCGCTAGAATCCGCTCTTTTCGGGTTAATAATAATATTAACATAAACTTTTATAATTTTAATTTTTAGGTATCCGATTGAACCGGTCCATTTTTTAAAAACTTTTAACCGGCCTTCAAAAAACGAACTGTGTTAACATCCTTAGATTATACTTTATTTTAATGCATACAAATTAAACATTGACTTTTAATCATCATGGTTAACTTCTTTGTTTAAAAAAATATATTTAAAAATAATATTTTTAAAATGTTTGTTTTTTTTAAATCCCTCAATTGACTGTTGGGCATCCCGTAAGAAAGAGGTCGGTGAACAGGGGTAAATACCCCATCTGGGGTCAAAGGGAATTCTTGGGGGTAATGCAGACTCATTTGGGACATATAACATCCACTACAATCCACTAGATATATTAAAATATGTCATGTGTACCGTAATTTGTACGTGTACGCTTCGAACATATGCCTACTATTGAACCGGTGCCTTCCAGAAAATGCATTTTTTAAATTTGACAACTATGTAGATTTCTTACCTATGTACTATACGAAGACACCTAAATCCATCCTACTTTCATTTATATTGACACGAGTGACAATAATCTTAATCCACATGATTTGAGTGTATCAAGTATCCTTTCTGTGATATTTAAAATTAATGCCTTAAAAGCTGAGCTAAGAAGAAAAGTTGTTTTGTGCTTAGTGTTGCCAGGTGGCTGTCTCAAAAATACCGGACACTAGTATCGAATTTTGTCGATGGCATAATATTTAAATGTAACTTGTCCGGTATTGCTTCCATTTTTCCACTGGACAAATAACGATAATACCGGATAGTCCGGTACAAAACTGGACATCTGGCAACCCTAAACAGTGCTACTCTCGAATTGCAATGTCAAGAATTGATGCATTCAATAAATTTAATGGATACAATTATATCTAGAATGGCCAGGGGCGTTCGACCAAAAAACAATCAAACAATTATATCAAACTTAAAACGTTTATAATTGTATCAAATAGATCACCCCCCCCCAAAATTTTTAAATTAATGGATATTCCGCGTTGTTTTGACTTAAAATATCTACACATAATCCTATTCATGTCATTTTTAGACACTTATCATTGTATCATGTTTGTAAAACTCACCAGTTGCATTTTAGGGGGGGGGGCTAACGACGTTCCCCCTAATCCCCGCCAGAGTCATGTGGGCAGGACCTCGAGTCTGGGGGGGGGGTAACACACATAAACTTGTATATTTTGGGGTAAAGGGCAAAAAAGTTCGCCCACTCCTGCCTTAAGAGAACGAAACGGAGCTGTGGTTACATCACAAATGCATTGATGTCAACATCAAACGACAGAGGGTAACTATTTTATACGTTCTCTTGTGGGTTCTCAAACTTATAGGATTATAATTAGATTTAATTTTCATTTCTTGATAACTTACGCCAACCGGTGTCTGATGCCCTATGGACCGGCACTTTGAGAAGCACTGATGGTTTTTTAAAAAATTTAAAAAATAAAAAAGTCATTAAATAAATTGTAAGCGACCGAATCTTACAGTGGAAGTTTTATTTAAAGTTACCCTTTTGATGTCATATTTCTTCAAACCCCCTCCTCCCCCTCGTCACGCATCGTCACAAAAGTGTGACCTCCTTCCCCCCCCCCTTTTTAGGTGCGTGACGTCATTTATGGATGGCCCCTTACCCTATTGAAAATCATGGGATTAAGACTTTAAAATTTGTCTCATTAAAATTGGATATAATTTACTGTGATGTAAAGACAAATTAAATTATCACAGAACATTCTAATTCTAGAATATTTTAGATCATACCCTAAGCCTTAGCCTAAGGAAATAAATAATAATACCAAATTCAAAATATTTGGGATAAAACTTGCCCCATTACATAGACTAAATACTAAAAGAAAATAAAGATCTTGGAAAAAATAAAATTTAAGATTTTTCTAGTATATTTAAGATAACCTCCAAATAAAGTTGTTAATAATAAGACTATTATTAACTACTATTAATCATAGTATGTCACAACACAAATAAACATCCACAAAGATCAAGTGACCTCAGTTTTTTTTTATACTAATCACTAGTGTAGCTTTAAAATTTTAAGTTGCTCTATCCTCCATAAACATAACTTGACATAAGAAATAAAACACTGGATAAATGTAGCCAAAATGCCAGACAACAACATAAAAATCACACTGCTGGAATTATGATACACACAGCTTTCTACAAATATTTGTGTATAGGACTTAAAAATTGCTCTTTTTTTTTACACTTACAGGCCATGTTAGAATTTCAATTTTGAAAATGATTTGAAGTTTGCAACTTTAAAAGAAATTCCTTTACTCAAAGTAAAGTCATATAAATTTAGTTTTGTAAAACTTATTTTCAACCCATCCCACTTACAAATGATTTGGCTATATAAAATATTTAAAAAATATGTTAAATAATTATTTCTAATTGGAATCTATAATTATTTATTTAATTACTAATAATTATTTATAATAATAAATAATAGCTTAAATAGAAAGGCCTAAGAATGTATATATCTTCAATTATTCTAATAATAAATATATGCCATCCTCCAGGATCTAAAGCTACAAAAGGAAAAAAACAGCAACAATAGAAACTGGAAATTAGCAAAATTGGATTGATTATTTAAATCTTTTTTAAGCAATATATTTTCAATGTTTTGAATCATCATTTCTGTATATTTTTTTTTGCAAAACCAGATAAGTGTCGTCTAGATGTGGATTTTTATTTAATCTTCACTGTTACCTTTTTTTTAAAATGAATTTTTTTTTATATGCATAAAAAATTATTTCTTTTTAAATCCCTTATATTAACTTCACCGCCGTCTCTTAGACTGTTGGTCGGTTGGACCGAAAAACAAAAGTAAAAAATAACCCACTTCCCGTGATGCTATTGAGCTGAAATTTTGAACATAGACTCATGTCACCTAACAATGCATTGTATCAAAATTTCAGTTCGATCGAATGTACCGTAATTAAATTACAGTCGAACCCACTTATCTCGAGCTCGGTTATATCGACCACCCTATTATGTCGACGTTTTTTATTGGAACCGCCAAATTCTCTCTTTGTCTTAGCATTTTCTCATCGGTAATGTCGATTCTTTTATGTCGCCGAAACCTAGTATCTCGAGCACACAAAGAGGGCCAAATTTGCAACTTAACTCGATTTTCGTCGGTTGAAAATAAAGGTTTGTATCGAGAATCGACGGTGGTTGTTTATATAATTAAATAAAAAAATTAATAAATTATTATTCTTTTAAAAGTTTGTTGTTGTTGCTTTGTTACCAGTAAGATAAGTGACTGTGACACTAACACGCGCGTGACGATGAAACTGATTAACACAGTACTGTGTCAGTACACACAGCCCACAGCGTGCTGTGATCAACGGTCAAGGCCACAATAGTTTTATTTATATTACAAGTTTGATTGACTGAGGAAATTCGAGAGCGTTCTGATAGTAACAGATATCCTGCACGTCAAAAGCATTAAACTTAAAATTACCATATTGATATGTTTATTTTTTTTTATTTGCTGATTCGACGGGCATTGCAAACGCGATCGGCTGTGACACGCGCCATGGGACGACGCGAGGCGAAAACTTTGACCTTTTGACGCATGCGCAGACAATTATAAACTGGTAACTTTTTTTAAAATTATTAAATGGAATCGAAACATGACAGAGACGTTATCAAAGTCCTTTACTTCGGCATAAATATATATACATCAAAAGCATTAAACTTAAAATAACCATATTGATTTGTTATTTGTATTTTAAATTCGCTGATACGACGGCAAACGCGACTGTGACACGGCGAAGCGTAAACTTTAACCTTTTAGCGCATGCGCAGACAATTATAAACTGGTAACTTATTTTTCATTAAATAAATGGAATCGAAACATGACAGAGACGTAATCAAAGTCCTTTACTTCGGCATAAATATAGATACATGTGTATATATATGTATATATATATATATAAATTCCCGATTAGTCATAACTTTTCCCGACTTTCAAGGCCGAGAATTTATTTGTAAGAATTCCCGACTTTTTCCCGTTTTCCTGAGTGGGAACCATGGTTATAGTTATATTTAAATTTTAAACGGTCCTTAAAAACGAACGGTCATTACATTAATTACAACCTTAGACTTAGGAAAGAGTGAAGAAATATTAGGGTTCCGATACGATTCCGATAAATCATCCCATCACTAATTAACGCTAACTAATTAATCATGTACATAAAGAAATTTCAAGCACATGTTAATATTTGATTTTCCTTTATCTCGATCATCGGTTATGTCGACGCCATTTTTCATACCCCAACGCCATCGACATAAGCGGTTTCGACTGTAATGCATTTTTAGTTTATCTCTTTATAACTATATGTAGTCGTCTGCTATTGTTTACATCCACGTGTCACTTGAGTTAACGCCAGCCATCGATGACCACATCTCGTGTTTTACACCAAGGGGAGTTCACTCAGTTTCAGTCTGTAAATGTTTGTGGCGTTTGAACATAATCAATATTTTTATTTATGTCTCATATATAAGGGATTTATAGTCGAAAACTTTGTTTTTACGGGTTGTTTAATTGTATTCCCTAAATCCTTGAAAAACAGTACTAAATCCTCTATGGCTGTAAATATTTAGAAACACCTAAAACTAAAATATGTCCAAATGATGGGGAAACTTAATAAGTTTGAATGTATTAGATAGAACCAATATCATTTTAGTACTTGGATCACACCTTAACTAAATTAATACAAGTTGCTGCTCAGAAGGCTGTATATCAGAAAGAAAAGGGTAAGTAAAAAAGCAGTTAGCCTAAAAAGTATGTTTATTATTTGTTATTGGTTCACTTCTAAAATAAAAATGTATTCGTTGGGTTTTCTTGGTAGTTTTTGGTAGCTTTAAAATTTTAAGTTGCCTGTACCGTGTATACAAATAAAACTAAATTTTTCAAACGAATATTCAACCAACCCCTCAATGTCATCAATGATAATGAATTTTGATTTTTTGTTATGATTTGCTTGATAAATAATTATAACTTTTTGAATTACTTTTCTATTTTAAGCAACATTCAATTGGAAAGATGCCTTAAATCTTGAAGTCTGCCTCAAGGAGGAGGAGATAATTATTAGAGATCAGTTCCGAGCTTACTGTCAAGAAAAACTTATGCCGAGGATAATTGAGGCTAATCGGCTTGAATGTCAGTTACTTTTTCACTGTGTCTAATACTTATTTCTAAATTCCTCAAGTTTTTATTATTTTAAAAAAAGACCTTTTAAGCAAAGTGCAAGTTTAAATTCATCTGTTATTCATGTCACATAATTTTTATAACCTTGGACAAATTAATGAGAATCAATTTAAAACCTGTACAAACCCTGTGTTTTGTTTGTGTTTATGATGAATTGCCATGTGTCAAAGTGGGCCAAAAATATTCTATTACAAAGACATTATTTACATGTATTTATAACAATGTAACTAAGTGAAATATTAATTCCAATGGCGGGTATAAATAATGTTAACCAATAACCGTTATGCCATTATTTTAAAGTATTATTTAAACCATAAATTTGTTACTTTATTAGTTTATATGCATCTTTCTTTTTTTTTGCCACCTCTAGCGCAAAATTAGATCAGTTGGGTGTTAATTTTGTGTGCATTGTATATTTTTGTCTGTTTGTCAAAAATACAAATTTATTGATGAATATTTATTATTATTTATTTTTTAAAATTTTGAGTTGAGGGGTGGGTGGGAGGACTGTATTGTTTTTTGGGGATGGGGTAATGTTTAGATCAGGGGTTCCTAACCAGTGGTGCATGCACCACTGGGGGTGCATGAGCAGGTTCCAGGGGGTGCATGAACCATTCAGAGAAAAAAAAAGAAAAAGAGGAATAAAAAAAGGAGGAGGAAAAAAAAGAAAGAAAAACTGATCAGAACTGTAAGAAAAATCTGAAAATGTAAACCATACGCAAGTCATGCCGAGTTAACGTGTTCCTCGGAATTTCGTGTTTTACGTCACAGTTTTCTAAAAATAATTTAATTTTGTCATCAAATACGTCAGATATATGACTTTCGGTGACCCTCTAACGGTTTTGAGCGGATGAAAACGTTGGGATTTTTTTCCTTCACTTTTATTGCTCTGTACGCTGGAAAGGTCTTAAAAACGTTAATTGTAAGCCATTATTCGTCATTGAAACCTAAAATCTTGAGTTGAGCATCCAATTAATGTCATTAAAAACATCAACTTCGTCAGTTAAAAATTTGCCTGTGATTTTTACGACTTTCCGATTGTCATCACCCCCCTCAAAATCGTTAATAAATAATTTTAAAAAAAAAGAGAGAGAGAGAGAGAGAGAGAGAGAGATGGAACACAAAAGCATCAGTGCTTCCTCTGTGGAAAAATCCTGTGCAATGACAACATGAAGCCTGTTAGACTCCGAGAACACTTAGAGAAAGTCCATCCGTCCTATTCCAGTGGCAGTGTTGAGGTCTTCAAGCAGAAGAGAGCTCGCTTCTTGACCTCAGGTACCTTGCCCAAGCTTGGATTTTCTTTGTCACAGAAACCTGCACTGGAGGCATCATTCAAGGTTGCATATCTTATGGCAAAGAACAACAAGCCTCACACCATTGGAGAACTTTGGTGAAGCCTTGTGCTCTGGAGATGGTGGAACTGATGTGTGGTCACCAGCAGAGGAAGCAGGTTGAGAAAGTTCCTTTGTCCAATGACACTATTCATTCCAGGATTAGTGACATGGCTGCAGACATTATGGATCAAGTCTTGTGCGAGATGAGAAGCAGTCCTTTTCCAATTAGCATGCAGCTGGATGAATCCACTGATGTAGCACAATGCAGTCAGATTCTTGTATTTCTGAGATATGTTCTCAGTGGATTGCTGAAGGATGAATTTCTCTTTTGTAAGTCACTCCTAGCTAATATCAAAGCTGCTGATGTGTTGTAGCTAGTCAGGGCATTCTTCACTGAAAACCAGTTTGACTGGACTTTCAAGAATTTTTTTCAATTTGCACAGGTGGTGCTCCCTCTATGCTCGGTAATAAGTCAGCACTGGTAAAGAAATAAGTTCCAGATATTGTCACTACACACTGTATCCTTCATCGTCAGGCCCTGACATGCAAAACTCTACCTCCAACCTTGAAGTCAGTTCTTTCTACTGCAGTCCAAGTTGTAAATTTTATCCGCTCACCATTGCCTCTTCAAGTTGTTCTGTCAGGAGGTGGTCTCTGAGCAAGAAGTTCTGCTCTACCACACTGAGATGCGCTGGTTGTCCAGGGGACGGATACTTTCTCGGTTAGTAGAACTTAGAGTGGAACTTGCCATTTTCTTGCGAGAAAAAAAGAGTGACCTTGCTGACAAGTTTGACTGTCCAAATGTCATTCATTACTTGGCATACCTGGCTGACATCTTCTTCATCTTGAATGAGTTGAACACATCTCTCCAAGGACCTGATGTGTCTGTAATGGATACTACTGAGAGATTACAAGCCTTCCTTAACAAAGTGCCACTAGAAAAACTTGGCCAACTTTCCACTATTGGATGAAGTTGTAATATCTGGTGCAGAAGGAAGCACTGAGGGATCACTGCCTGAAAACATCAAAGGGGAAATCTCAGAGCACCTTTCAACATTGCAAAGGTCATTTGATGGGTATTTCTGTCATGAAATTGCTAGGAAAGACCTTTGGATTTGCAATTCTTTTCTCTGTGACTTGGGCAATATTGATGACAGTGACTTAGCTAATGATGACCTGATTGATTTGAGAACCAGAGAAGTACTGAGGAGTGCCTTCAGTTGCAATACCTTGATTGAATTTTGGTGCGCCCAGCTAGATTCCTACCCACAACTAGACAAGAGGGCAGTACTGACTCTCCTTGCACTTGCCACAACCTATCTCTGTGAAGCAGGATTCTCCACACCTTTGACGATTAAAACCAAGGAAAGGAATAAGTTGAATGCAGAGGATGACATGAGAGTTGCTTTGTCCAAAACAGTCCCCCGATTTAAATCGCTGATTGATCATAAGAAGCAGCAGATCTCTCTCTAAATTCCCTGTTGCCTATAGTCAAAACTGATGAGTTCCTAAAATAAACATAGTTTATTATGTATTTTCTGTAAGTTTTACGAGGGGGTGCATGAACTCTTTTGGGCATCTGAAGGGGTGCATGGACCCCAAAAGGTTAGGAACCATTGGTTTAGATAAACATTAATGCCTACATCCTTCTCATATAGCGTCATTATTTCAAAGCCAAAGTCTTTTGACACTGCCTCATTTTTATTTTAGACCCCTCTACGTTCTCACTTACTGGTGTAATAATTTTGTTCATTCCAAATCTTTTCTTTTTAATAAATTTTTGCAAAGAAGGAAAATGTATGAAAATACTTAATATAAATAATATAATAATTTTGTGTTAACTGATTTTCATGTTAAGTGTTTTTGTGTTAAAAAGTATGTCATTGTAAATTTAAACCACTTTTGTAATTTATTATTAACCCTCTGGAATTTGCTTTCAAACACTTTTCTTTTTCTTCTATTTATCAAGGGCCCATGATCAATACGTTGATCATTATGGGTCGTAATGCTTTGTTTATAAAACTTAAGCTACTTTAAAATTTAGTTTCATGTCATTAAGATTAGGAAAAAATTCTTTTTTAGTGTTTGATAAAGGCATCATGAAGGAAATGGGAGAGTTGGGAGTCTTAGGTCCTACAATTACTGGCTATGGTTGTGCTGGTCTTTCATCGGTTGGTTATGGTCTCATCACAAGAGAATTAGAAAGGTATGTCTCATGCTAACAACTGCAGTAATTTGCTTGTGAAAATTCACTCTTCACTTCATAGTTATATATATATATATATATATATATATCTATAAGACTAAGCTTTAAACCATCTTTATTAACTGCATGGCCTTATGCTTGAGCCAGCCTGCATACGGTATTTCAGGGTCACCATCCATAAAGAGTTAAGATTTTAAAAATGGGCTTGTCCACTGCTCCAGCATTGTCTCTACCTCCTAGACAGCGATGCAGCCATGACAAGCAGTTCAGGCTAAGCTAACATGTTATAGGAACTGCTCACTCCTGCCGAAGATAACTTGGGACTGGAACTACCTTTCCAAAAAGAACATTTAATGTCTTCTCCTTATTAAACTTACAATTTCTTGATATGGTCTCTTTTCCACCTGTAAAACATAATGCACAATACCACAGAAACATTGTGCCCCCCCCCCTTTTACATACATGGGAGCCAGAGTGATCAATACAATGACAATCACAAGATTAATAAGATTTGAATCTTAACACATCATGGCATCAATGTCATATTTTCCATCACTTGTTAAATCTCTTTACTGCATCTTATGTTGTGACTGACTGCTGTAGACTTCTTTTTCTTCATTTCCACCTCCTATTGCGTTATCTACTAATGTTCTATTAGATTAAGCTTGCTATCCTTTTGCATAATACCCTGCAGCTGAATCTTAAATTTATGTTTATCTTGTTTTATTTCTTTGTTTGCTGAATAATGCCTCTTGTTAACACATTTTCTTAATGTCTTTTTTTAAAGTTTGTCCTATACATTGTTTATTTTATTAGTATTAGTTCCTTTTGTACTTAGCTGTATGCAGTCTCTTAATTTATTATCATTTTAAATGGATAATGTATGTTTCCCAGATTGGGAATGGGAGTGATTGAACTTCAATGTATCCACTTGTACTCAATGAGAAGTTTTGGCCCAAATTAGTCTGGGTGAAAGCCTGATAAACAAAAGGAGGAGTGGGCAAACTCTTCAGGTGTTTTCACAGCCCTTCTAACTTCTGCTATCATATTTAATTGAGCCAAAAATCTTAAATTTCTGTAGCTGCCATGCTTTTTTTGTTTATCTTGCTTTTTTTGTTTTAAGATTATCTGTTACTATTGCTGTCAAAGAAATCCACTTTATTGTTAATTTTTTTTGAAACTTTAAAGTAAAACTCAAAAGAAGTTGATTTCATTGTTTGATTTTCAATAGAGTTGACAGTAGCTACAGGTCAGCAATGAGTGTTCAGTCAAGTCTTGTCATGTGGCCAATATTTGCCTATGGTTCTGAAGAACAGAGGGAGAAATTCCTCCCAAAACTTGGTTTGTTTTAAAATAATCCCTCTTGCTTAAGTTTAACTCAAAGAAACCACCTACCTAAAACAAATATTTTAAAAATTAAATTTATTTTATGTTAATATAATCCACCTTAACTTTTATTGTATTTTTATATTTTAAAGCTCTTAAACATATATTTTAGTTTACGGAATATTACTTATTCGTTATTTTTTTCAAAAAATAAATTGGTTGCATGTTATTATTTACATTGTGTGGAGAAAAAAAGGGGAGCTTATCAAATTACTATTTAAATGAATACTTTACACAGTTGACAAATCTTTGACTAATAGTAAATAGTTGTCAGATAAAAATATTTTTATTAGTATTGTGTTTAAATAATTGCACAGCTAAGGGGGAGTTGATTGGTTGCTTTGGTCTTACGGAACCTAATCATGGCAGCAACCCCAGTGGTATGGAGACTACAGCCAAATATAACCCACAAAAGAAAATCTACAAACTTAATGGATCCAAGAGCTGGTAGTCTGTCACCAACTTTCATTCCATTTTCTGTAGTATTTTTCCACTTAGTAATAAATATTTTAAAATTCAGTAACTATTACAATTTTTAAAGAACTAGATGCTCACCTGTGTTCTACATAATTTATTTTAACATTGCTTTAATAGATTCTTAAAAATTAGTAAAAATTTACATTGAAGCTATTGAAATTGAAAGTAAAACACAGTATTGCATAAATATTTTTTTGTTTTTAAATATACAAATAAAAGTTAACATTTGAACTAATGCTTTGTGAAATATGTTTTAGCATAGCTAAACTTTTAAAAAAATTAATAATAAGAGATTGAAATGTATGCATTTTAAAATATTTTTATGTCCTAGGATCACAAGCTCTCCCATTGCAGATGTTTTTGTTGTTTGGGCGAAATCTGATGCTGACAACAATAAAATTCGTGGTTTTATTTTAGAAAAGGGAATGAAAGGTTTAAGTGCACCAAAAATAGAAGGAAAATTTTCATTGAGAGCCAGCATTACTGGCCAAATAGTTATGGAAGATGTAGAAGTTCCTGAGGCTAATTTATTGCCTAATGTAGCGGGATTGGCAGTAAGTCAATTGAAAGTTTTCTAATTTTTATTTTAGTTCTGACCTGCATTTATATCTTGTCATAAAGAGTGATTCTTTTAGAATTTATTTTAGTTGTGACATATAATTTTGAACCTTTCTTAAGAAATAAACTTCAAGATACAGCATTTATGTTCAAGTAATTTTGACAGGAATAAAATATATTTCTACTCCTTAAGGGCCCATTTGGATGTTTAAATAATGCCAGATATGGAATAGCTTGGGGAAGTCTTGGGGCAGCAGAATTTTGCTTGGAAACAGCTAGACAGTATACAATAGACAGGTAAGTGCATACAAGAGAAATAAGTCTGTACTGTGTGCCAGGTAGGGCTGTCAATATTGTTGAAAAATGCTGCCCGGGTACCCGTCCAAATTTCAAACCGGTACCCGGGTTACCCGATCGAAACATCGCATAATTTTCCCCGTCATGCACCTCATTTCACACAGTAGCTACTCGGCGGCGTCTTACATAAATGACGTCAAGCGATTTTGGCTGATTTTTTAGCCCCCCTCCCCCCGTTACAGGTTGTCACAAAAACTTAGAGCCCCCTCCGATATGATGTCACAAAGCTTTGCGCCCCCCCCCATAAAAGCTGTACTTCCTTTTTGAAAATGAGCATGTGTCAAATAACTTAATTGTCATTTAATTTTGTATTCAATGTGAAGTTGAACTCAAAAAATCGCTACACACTTAAATCCATGTAAAATGTCTTTTAATAAATTGTAAGCAATCAAATATTTCAGTGGAACTTTCATTTAAAGTTGCGCGTTTTGATGTGACGTCACATATATTCTTAAACACATTTCTCCCCCGCGCCACAAAGGTGTGACCCCCTCCTCCGCTAGTTGCGTAACATCATTTATGGATGGGCCCTTATCCATCTTACGCTGTTAGTAACTCTTTTATTGAATTTAAAAACTGACAAATTTGGGTGTATTATTATCAGTTTTTGGGCAATGCACATGCTGTAATGAACACATGAAACACAATCGAATGGAGGGAGGAGGGGGGTAGATAAACAACATCGACAATCGTAAACCCAATGTCGGCGTATTTCAAAGATCAAAGTTAGTGTCAAAGCAGGGGTGTTTTTATTAACAAAATCAAACACGGCCTCTTTCATCTCTATGCCAACGTCTTACCCATCTTACACTGTTAGTAACTATTTAATTTATTAACCTTAAAAACTGACAACCTTGTACGCATTTAACATCAGTTTTTCTAGGTCAAGACGTGTTAACGAACACAAGAAACATAAGCGAATGGAAAGGGTGCGGTTATAGTATAGGAGTGGATGGGGGAGAATCGGTAGCCCAATGTCGGCATATTTCAAAGCAATGTTAGTGTCAAAGCAGGTTGTTTTTTTTATTAACATCAAAAAACTTTCATTTCTATACAGTCTATCCTTATTTTCGGCAGAGGAGTTTCGTTTTCTTTATATGATTCATTCAAAGAACCAAAATCTTCTTGTGTTTGCGATTTCCGTTTCATTTTCAGAGAAAAATGTTGTATCAGAATACATTGGGGTTTGTTGAAACCGTATTGTATTTCCCGTTGACAGATAGTTCTCCTTAGATGTATTTCACAGCATATATTTGAAACAAACATTTTCATTTGATAAATTGTTTCGCGAGCCGTAAATTAAACACAAAAAGCCGCATGCGAGCCGAAGTTTGGTTAATATAGACATTGAAGCCACATTTTCACGGGTACCCTGGCAGAATTTTACTACCCGGGTAGTCTCATGGCACCGGGTACCTGGGTCCCGGGTACCCGTTGACAGGCCTAGTGCCAGGTCAGTTGAAAGTATTTTTTACAAACTTTATTCACTTTGATCTGTACACAGAAAGAAAGCCATAAATCGTCTTAAAACAACTTTTTGCTTAGGGGCCGTCCATAAAAAACGTCACGCTCCAAGGGGGGGAGGGGGTCTAAGAAAGTGTGACACTTTGTGACGGGGGGAGGGGGGTCAGGCCATGTGTGATGTCACACATTTATTTTTTTAATTATTTTTTTTCTAATTTATTTATATTTTTTTAGTAGAATTTAAATAGCTTTAAGAATAATTTTCAAAATTTTTTTGAAAAATTAGAATTAGTTTTATGTCAAAATAGCATGAAATGCGTATCCCCTGAATGTGTTCTCCATAAATATTCAGAAAGTTGCAGATTCTCATAAATGTCCTTCCTTGATTGTAGCACAAACTCTAAAATTTGATGACATTATGCCAAGATCAACAGGAGTTTTCAAAGTACAACCATATGATTACCAGCTTATTTGATCTACTTTGCAAAGTAGGTCACTTATATTTAGCCTCACAAACAATTTTGAAGAAACATACAGGACAACACAGAGCTCGGGCTCAGGAGAATGTGCCCATCCAAACTGTTCCAGAATCAACTCAGATAATAAAACAACCCCGTAAAAACAAAGTTTTTGACTATAAATCCCTTATAGATGAGACATAACTAAAAGTATTGATTATATTCAAACATTTACAGACTGAATCTGTCTTAACTCAACTTTGCATCATAACCCTAGTGAGGGGTGGGTGGGGGAAGAGGGGAAAAGTCTGGTCACCGATTCGCTTGACCGAGCTCAGAGTGACACGTAAAATGTAAACAAAAGCGCACCGTCGTTTCGTTGGGTCGCCTCAATGCTCAAACTTTCACGTGGCAAAAAAACAATAACAAATCGTGAATTAAAATTACATACCTCATATAAGGATAAACTAAAAATGCATTAATTTAATTACGGTACGTTCGATCGATCTGAAATTTTGATACGATGCATTGTTAGGTAAGACGGGTCCGTGTGCCAAATTTCAGTTCGATCGGATCATTGGAAGTGGGTCATTTTCGACTTTTGTTTTTCCGCCCGCCGAGCCCATGAGATGATGAGAGAGAGACAGAGAGAGAGACAGACAGACAGAGAGAGACGGCGGTGAAGTTAATATAAGGGATTTAAAAAGCATCCGTCCTTTGATAATCACTTCTAGAAGGCAAAGAGAACCTATGGCAGTTATTGCCAGAAGATAAAATGCACATACAGAGGCTGTTGAGTGGCTAGATGAGGACGAGTTGATCTGTCTGCAATTATCCTTCCAGGAAACGATGATGGTGAAAGAATGATGTCAGACTATGGATGAAAACTTCATTTCACCGTTGTAAGATGATGTCCAGTGAATATTTTTGAATGAAACATAATTCATAGGACCATAAAAAACAGATTCAATATAGCACAAGAGTTGGTCACATAATTTGTCAATCTAGTCTTTTTTTTTAAGTCAAATTGTTTTGTTTTCTTTGTATTATTTAATCTCTGGGTGAGGTCAAGTTTCGCTAATCTACTTATTATCCTGTGTCAATAGATTGCATAATCGGAAGATTATCTAAAACTTAACCTCACTCATTGTAAATGAAAAGTTAGCAGAGAAATTATGTGTATTATACAATTGTCAAGTGTAATTTTTGCAATTTTTCTTTTCAAATTTGATCTAGATTGAGTTACTATTTCATTGAATAACTGTGACAACTGTTGCCAATTAACTATTCTACTATTAAAGTCATTTTAATAATATGATAGTTCTTTTAAGTGGGGGTGTACGGGATTTCGGCTCCAGCTCCGGCAAATCCGGAATCCGGCTATTTAAAAAAAAATCCGGCTCTGGCTTCGACTCCGGCAGGTTTCACTTTATAAATCCGGCTGGCCGGTAAATTCCTAATTTATATATATATTCATAATGGCTCCGGCAAATCAGGAATCCGGCCATTTTAAGAAATATGATTTCGGCGCCAGCCGGATTTCACTTCATAAATCCGGCCAAATTCAGCTCCGGCCGGATTTCAAAATTTTGAATCTGGTACATCCCTACTTTTAATTGGATAGTTTATATTTTAATACAGTTTAATGGTGAAGTGTAATTTAAGTATTAAATTAAATATTTTAATTAGGTGTTAATTAAAAAGAAAATTCGAAAGTGTGACGTACTTTAGGGGGGTCAGAGATTTTTGACAGTTTGTGACAGGGGTCAAAAATGGTCAAAAATAGCGTGACATACTTTGTGGACGGCCCCTTATCTTAACTACCACACTCTTCTAAGTCCAAATCAGTCAGCCTACAGACCTTCTTACAGCACAGAGACCACCCTGTTAATTGTAACAAATGACCTCCTACTCACACTGGACAGTGGGAAAATATTTATATTTGTCCTCTTAGATCTTAGTGCAGCCTTTGACACCGTTGACCATCAAACACTGCTAAAAACACTGCAAAATTACTTTGGAATTTCTGGCTCAGTTCTGGCTTGGTTTCAATCATACTTATCTAACAGATCACAGGTGGTATCAGTAGATAGCTGTATCTATCACAGAGCTGACTTGGTTTATGGTGTGCCTCAGAGGTCCGTTTTGGGTCCAGTACTTTTTGTACTGTATACAAGGCCACTACTTCTGCTCGAAAACCATTCAGTTAAAAGCCAATAATTTGCAGATGATACTCAGCTATACACTCACACTGATCTCTCTGATATTGACTCCACTTTCCAATTGATGCAAGAGTGCATTGGTGAAGTAAAGTCTTGGATGACTTTCAGCAAGCTGAAGCTTAATGATGACAAGACTGAAGCACTCCTATTTGGCAACAATAAATCACGCAGTACTTTGTATCTTCCGAGTTCTACTCAGGTAGCTAGTTCTGATATACTGTTCACCACATCGACTAGGAATCTTGGCTACATTATTTCTGACAACATGTCTACCAACAACTTTATCAATCACATCTGTCACTCTGCCTACACCGCCATCCGTCAGATCAGCTCAATCCGTCAATACTTAACAGTTAATGCAACAATAACTCTATTCTGTGCTCTTGTTCTAGCTCCTATTGATTATTGCAATTCTCTTCTGTCAGGTGCGCCAAAACAATGCATTGAAAGTTCAAAATTCTGCTGCCAGACTAGTTCTTAAGGCAAAAAAACATTACCATGTTACTCCGCTACTTTACTCACTTCATTGGCTACCTCTACAAACCCGAATTGATTACAAGCTGGCCATTCTCTGTCACAACTTCTTTTCTGACTCATGCCCTTCCTATCTTACTGAACTTCTGTCAATCTACTCACCCACCACTCGTCAGCTATGCTCTTCTGCAGACACATGCATTCTCTCTGTTCCTAAGACACGCAGTAAAACATTTGGCGAAAGGTCTTTCTCTTTTTGTACAGCCAAACAATGGAATTCTCTACCACTACACATCCGTAGTATTCCAACTACCAAGTCCTTCAAGACTGCACTTAAGACACATCTTTTCAAAATTTATTTTCAAAATAAATGAAACAACATTTCTTTTAATGAGTAACGTAGCTTATGTGTAACGTACTGTCATTTATGTGGTTGTTATGATATTAATGTTTATTTAATACTTATATGTATATTATTTTCTTCATGTAAAGCGCTGTGAGCCCAGTTACTTTCTGGGATACAGCGCTATATAAATTATCTATTTATTATTATTATTATTAATATAATTATATTATCTCATTATTATCTCATTCTTCTCTACTACGAAGAATTATTCCTTTAAAAGTGGAATTTAAATCATTTTGAGACAATTAAATATTAACGTTTAAGTTAAATTTTGGGAAATAGCTAATCTGTTGTAAACATTTTGCCTATTTCAAGTTTTAATTACCTAACCGATACAGTTAAGACTGAAAATGTGATGTTTTGATAAAATAATTTTTAAAACTCACCAAATAGTTAATCTTAATTTATTTGAATATTTTTTAATTTACGTTAACAATTTTTCTTTTGGCCAGAATTCAATTTGGTAAACCACTAGCTAAAAACCAATTAATACAGAAAAAATTAGCTGACATGTTGACTGAAATATCATTGGGACTGTTTGGATGTCTTCAAGTTGGTAGACTCAAGGACCAAGGACTGTAAGCCATTTTCAACATTCATTATACTCTGATCTTTAATTCAAACATCTTCATTTAGTTGGGTTTTTTTTTCCACTTCAACTAAGTTTTGTAGCCTAATTTCATTTCTTATCCATTCTTTTCTTTCTTATCCATTTCTTAAAACACAATTTTTATAGTTTTGTTCAGCTTTAAAAAACACATAATCTGGAAAACAAATTGTTTCAGTGCCACACCAGAAATGATTTCAATACTGAAACGTAACAATTGTGGTAAGTCTCTGGATATTGCCAGGCAGGCACGTGATATGTTAGGGGGCAATGGAATCTCTGATGAGTATCACATCATAAGGCATGTCATGAATCTAGAGGCAGTCAACACGTATGAAGGTAATTCTCTAATTTTTTTCAGTAGCGCTAGTAAAGTAAGATGATTCATTAAGACAAGCGCTGCAAAATTTACATACCCATAGCAGGGGTGGGCAAAGTGCGGCATAGCCCGCCACAGAGTTTTTTGTTGCCCGCCAAGACTTTCATAAAACTATCCTTGAACAGAGATTTGCTTCATGTCTGCGACCAAAAGTTCATCTCGAGTTTTCCATTAGAGCAGCTACGTCCTATCACTGCTGAAACAGCACCTAAAGAACTGAAGCTTGAACTAGCTTGATGCAGTTAGAACACACAGTGAAAGAAATGCTTAATAATGTGATGTTAGTTGACAATTTATTTTTTTTTGCTGAAAAATTCCGATGTGTTAAAAAATTTGATGAAAAAATGTTCTCTATATTTAGATATACATACAGTATTCCCTAGCTATTTATGGGGGTTACTTTCTTTACCACCTCGTGAATGGTGAAAAACCATGAATATTGAATGCAATTTTAAAACATCTATATATGAGATTATATAAATATAAGAGAAAATGGTCATCCCAAAATGACCTGGAGAAGGGAACTGGAGGCAGACACCAAAATGAGCGGGCACAGCTGGGGGCAGATAGAAAGATTGGCGCAGGACCGGGATGCCTGGAGAACCTTTGTTCATGGCCTATGCCCCAGAAGGGACGAAGGGCGATGATGATGAGATTATATAGGGTACTAGATGCTTCCCAAACACTTCATTCAGTTTATGTTTTTCACTAATGTATTAATGATAATGTAAACACATTTTAATTTTGTACTGCAAAAATATTTTAATAAAAAAGAAACGTAGAAAACAGGAGGACATTAACACTGCATAGCATAGTTACCCTTACTGTATTACTTTACCGTGAAGTCATTTTCTATGTACGGGTAGATGATGCTAAAACCTTGGCTGGTAGTTCGTCTAGGAGAAGGAAACTCCGACTTCAAACCTCCGCTGCCTTGCGGCCACACCCGCTACTCGGGGAAAGGCTAACAGAGTAAACCCTGACAGAAAAACAGGGAATGGTGCACCTACAGGCGGTCTATACATAATAGTAAATTCCGGCAGCTCCTGCGACACCAATGGCAGCCAAGCTGTATCGACGCAAGTCGTTCCCTTGGTTACACCATTGACGTGGAGAGGGGGGATATGCTGTATGGGCAGCAGCTAATTCTCCATAATACCCGCTCAGGCTTGCATCACCTCTGGAGAGGACACTCCAGCATCGCAGCAAGGGGTCGACAAAACACGGGAAGCAGCAGTTACCGGTTCTAAGCCAAAGCTCAATTGACATAGAGCTAGGCGCCAGAGTCCGCTGCCAATGGTAGGAGAGACTACCAAAGTCTTACTGGACAGCTACCGCCCGCCTCAAACTGGGCAGCCCCCAGTCAAATAGATGCTATCCCGTCATGGCCTGCCTTCTCCACTGGTTGCGTGGAAATTACAGTTCCACTCAACAAGTGGGCCATAAAGCCCTGCACCAAGCAATATAAAACATAAAAAGAAGACCCCAGCTCTTTGAATTGCTAGCTGGAACGTGAGTACTATGTGTCCCGGTATTACTGATGACCTGCAGTCAATAAACGACACACAGAAGACAGGAATAATCGATAGAGAGCTCAAGAGGCTAAAGATTGACATCACATGCCTTCGGGAGACCAGGCTCCCAGACAGTGGATCACTAAAAGAGGCAAATTACACCTTCTTCTGGCAAGGCAGACCTACATATGAACCAAGACAGCATGGTGTAGGATTCGCTGTTAAGAACACCCTTCTACCATCCATTGAACCCCCGTCATCAGGCACGGAGAGGATCATCACTCTAAGACTCAAAACTGCTGCGGGCCCAGCAATCTTTCTTAGTGTGTATGCCCCAACTCTCTGTTCAACCCAGGAAGAGAAGGACCAGTTCTATGGAACTTTAGACCAGGCAATAGCCAGCATCCACAAAGATGAGGCAAACTATCTCCGAGGAGATTAATGCTAGAGTGGGGCGCGACCACGAAGCCTGGCCCACATGCCTTAGACTCTTTGGAAGAGGAAAGATAAATGAGAATGGACAGAGGCTTCTGGAACTGTGCTGCTCACGAGGCTTGTGTGTGACCAACACTTTCTTCAAGTGCAAGGATATACACCAAGTATCTTCGAGACACCCTCGATCGCGCCAATGGCACCAGCTGGACCTCATCATCACCAGGCGTGCAAAACTAGCTTGCGTCCTACTCACCCGCAGCTATCACAGCGCCGACTGCGACACGGATCAGTCTCTTGTGGCCAGCAAGGTACGAATTATAAGGAAAAACTCATACCACACCAAGACAAAGGGATGTCCACGCATCAACACTTTCTTTATGAAAACCATGTGAAAACGCAGCTGTTCACTGACAAAGTGAAGGAAGGTCTCTCAAAGACATCCCTATGCGTCAATATTGACTCCAAATGGAAGAATCTCAAAGACACAATTTATACATCAGCAATACATGCATTTGGCAAGAAATCTCACAAAAACATGGACTGGTTTGAAGAATATTGGGACGAGTTGAAACCTGTCACTGAAGCCAAAAGGAAAGCTCTTATGGCCTACAAGGACAAGCCTCACTTGACAGGCTGCATGCCTTAAAAACAGCAAAGTTGCATGCCCTAAAAGTTGCATGTCAATGTGCCAATACCTACTGGCTTAACCTCTGCTCCAGCATCCAGCTGCAGACATGGGCAATGCCAAAGCCATGTATGAAAATATCAAAAGAGCAACTTTGACGTCCGAAGTTGCCCCCCCTAAAGTCCAAAAGTGGAGAAATTATCCAAGTCTAGGCAGGACAGCTAAAATGGTGGGTTGAGCATTATCTGGAACTGTACTCAACAGTTACCACAGTCTCCAGCACCGCTCTAGATGGCATCCCTGATATGCCACTCATGGAAGAACCTGATGTCATGCCCACACAGGAAGAGCTGAGCAAAGCAATTGACAGCCTAGCTCGTGGAAAAGCCCCTGGGAATGATGGCATACCACCAGAAGCTCTAAAGAGTGGCAAGACAGCTTTACTCCAACCATTGCAATAGCTTCTGTCCCTTTGCTGGGAACAGGGCTACATCCTCCAAGACCTGAAGGATGCAAATAGAGTGACACTATATAAAAACAAGGGTGATAGAAGTGACTGCGGCATCTCACTCCTTAGTATTGTAGGAAAGGCCTTCGCCCATGTCATGCTAACTCGTTTACAGAGTCTAACATCCTGTGTCTATCGAGAATCTCAGTGCAGTTTCCTGGCTGGTCGGTCTACCATAGCCATGGTGTTCTCCATACGGCAGCTCCAGGAAAAATGCAGAGAGCAACAGATGCCACTATACATTGCTTTTGTGGACCTTACGAAAGCCTTTGATTTCGTCGGTCGCAACGGGCTATTCCAAACCCTGGTAAAAATCGGCTGTCCCCCACACCTACTCGCCATCATCAGACAGTTCCATGAAAATATGTAGGGCACAGTGCAGTTCGATGGAGCTACGTCAGAAGCCTTTCCAGTCAGCAGTGGAGTTAAACAAGGTTGTGTACTTGCACCAACACTGTTCACAATATTCTTCTCTGTACTGCTTCGATACGCATTCAAGGATAGCAGTGATGGAATCTGGTTGCATACCAGAGCTGATAGAGGTCTTTTCAACACTGCCCGCCTCCGAGCCAAGACCATAACGACAGATGTCCTAATTCATGAGCTACTCTTTGCGGATGATGCGACATTAACAGCACACACAGAAACTGGTTTTCAACAACTCTTGTCAAGCTTCTCCAACGACTGCAAAGAATTTGGTCTGCAAACCTTTTAGCGCATGCGCAGACAATTATAAACTGGTAACTTATTTTTCATTAAATGGAATCGAAACATGACAGAGACGTAATCAAAGTCCTTTACTTCGGCTTTCTTTAAGTCTATGAAGTTATGATGGAGTTCGCGTTTGTGCTGTAGATGTTTTTCTCTGAGCAAGGGACATTTGAAGATCTGCTAGATTTTGCTTCTGCCTTATTAATGCACAGTCACAAAAAATATGCACTGTACATGTGTATGTACATATTGTACATATAGTGTATGCATTTATTTTTAAAAATACCGGTTTACCGGGCATTTGTTTTGATGACGTTTTGACAGTATACCGGTTATAAGATAAGGTTAAGAGCCTAAACCGCGAATATGTGGGGCTCTGAATGGTGAACCGCGAATAGGTGAGGGTTAACTGTATATTTGTGAGCAATGTTTTTCTTGCATGAAGATCAGCAAGAGTAAATACAGGTGATTCTTGACAGTGACAGACATAAACTTGCAGGCAGTGATGAGAATTTTAACAAGCAATTTCACTCTGATTTTTTTTTAAATTGTAAAAAAAGTGTCATACGGTTTAATTGACTCATAAAACTGGTATTATAACTAAATGTGCCACCAGCTAGAAATCTAGATAATATGAATTAGCACAATAAATAAACTGAAAAAAAAACTACAGTACCACTTTTTTATTTTTAAATTTCACGACACTATTTATACTTTTTCTCTAATGACATGTAATGATAACTAAATAATACAATCATTTTAAACTGTGCTGTTCTCCGCTAAAATCTGCTACCACAAAGTGGCCCCTGAGCCAAAACAATAGCCCACCCCTGCCATAGCGCAAATCTTTTCTTTTTTTTTAAAGTGAGTTACATTACTAACCCAAACTTTTCTTTGACAAAGACTGTGTCAATAAAATACCATGTAGATAAACTAAGGAAGCCAAAAAATTGAATTGTTTTGCTTTTTTGATATTCTGAGAAATATGATGGCCATATCTGCTATTACTTTAAAAGTTATAGTATTGACATTTGATGAGAGAAATATTTTAATATGTTTAGTTTTGAGTCTCATATATGTACAGTATTAACTAATAATAATTAAGAAATTCTTTGTTTTTTCCATTTAGGTACACACGATATTCATGCTTTAATCCTTGGTAGAGCTATTACTGGACTTCAAGCTTTTACCAGTGATTAGTTTATAAGAGAAGAATTGACCGGAAATTATACATAAGATTACATCACACCATTAAACAAATGTGTACCAGTCAATTAATAAAATAATTAATGCATTCATTATGGATATTAATTTAATTGCCGTGTTAAAATAACTTATATGAATATGATGTCATGCTTAGTGTTTGGGGTGAATACATTCTCTGTTTCTTTCTCTGAATAAGTTCAACTTCCTATCCCTCAAGAAGTTCACCCTAGCACTTTCTTATGCCAAAAAATAAATATGTTGTTATTGAAAACAAAACAAAAAAAGTGTAATAAATCTGTTTAAATAATGTTTTTATTTACACTTTTAATTTAAAGAATCTTATAATTGAAAAGGCATTGGAAATATATTTTGTCAAAACTCTTCTGCTTTAAATCCTGTATTTTTCAATTAATTTATTAAGTTTTTGTCTAAGTAGAAGTTTTGAGCAAGGCTAATTTTTTTTGCTCCCCAGATAGACTGTACTAATAGTTTGAACCATTACTATATAAGCATTTATTGTTTGAAAAATAAATACTTAAGATTTAAAAGTTAGGAAAAAATTATTTAAAAAAAAATTAAAAAGTATTTCCTATCAAGGACACAATAAAAAGAAGATAATTCTCTAAAATGCATATTGCAAAAGAATTTCTGTGTAGCAACAATTTCAAACATTTTAAAAAACATATTAAACTATAGTCTATATTATTTCCAATATTTTATCTAGATAAAGGGCTAATCTTCAGTATGTACACCTTTTAATTATTTTTATTCCATAATGCATTTTAAGAATTGAATGTAGCAATCTACTTCTAGTCTTCATTGTCCATTTAGAAATAATTGAGTCTACACTGTTGTTTGATTTGAAATATGTGTTATACTTTGATTTACAATTGATTTTAAAGAATTATTTATTTTGTATGATTTGCTATACCAATTGACTTTTATCATAGTTAATCTGACATGAACAATTTATGTTGGTCGATATTTGTCCGAGTTATGTAAAGACATGAGAATAAATCAGTGGAAATCCACTATGGTATAAAAATAAAAATGTTAAGCATTTAGTTATTTAAAATTTTGTTTAATTTAAATTTACAATGACATTTTGATAAATATCAAAAATGTATTGCCTAACCTGGATTTTAATGACAAGATCTTTTCATTTAATATTGTTATGTCATGTTCTCTTACTCTTTGACACTCCAATGGAGTATTTAATTATACTCCTTCTCTGTGCATTAAATAAAATGAAACTGTGCAGAGCTCTCCTTTTCTGCAATGTAAACTTTTGCTTTTTGGGTGTGACAATCATCTCCAGATGTGAAGTCATTATGGTTGATTTCAAGTTTAGTAAGAATCTGTTGGACACCCCTCTTGGTTTGCACTGTACCTTTCATTCCTTCATCTTTTATGGCCCGAATTATTTGCAAAGCAAGATTTACAACACCTCTTTTACCATCCTCCATCATGTCATACATTGCCTTGTGCATTGTCATCATCTTGTTTACGTCTTCCTGTATTTCGTTTATACTATCTCTAACTACTGCATTTGTCTTGATCATGATTGTAGTGGTGGCCTGCATTTCATCAAACATCTCCTGTACCTTTGTATGAAGTTCAAGATAATGTTGGGTGTAGCCTGTTGGATCCCGTAATTTTTCTTTATTAAAGTTATCACCTGAATTTGAGGACATGATTTGAATTTCGTTTGTTAAAATCTTGCTTTTCTTTCCCTTTGCTAAATTTTTATTTTAATTTTTATTCTCTTCTTACTACTATTTTTCTTAGTTGTGATATAGGGTATTTCCACCTTCCTCTCTTTTTTCCCATCTTTTGGTTTGGGCTCATTTGTCGCCTGATTTCTGACAAGAGAAACATATTGTTTTCCATTTAAAGTGATATTTTTTTCTTTCAAAATAACAGTTATCCTTATTTATCATTGTTTTTTCTTGAAATTAAATACTGTTACCACATAAATGAACATACTAGAGCCATTATTTTAATTTTGAAGTTAATTTAAAGTTTGAATAAGAATTATAGGATACTCTAAATTTTGCCTATTGAACTCAAAATCATGTGAAGTCTAACCATATTGGTACTTATGCAATATTATTAACTATCTGGCAATGTCCAAATAACAACAAATATTTATTTATAAGTTTTTCTATAAGTTTTAAAAAAATTGTATATTTTTAAAATGCTTTATTTAAGGATTTCAATAAATTTAAAAGCAGTGTCTTCACTAGTGTAAAAAAAATATAGTTTTTAATTTTACTATAAAACACCACTAGATACTAGATTATTTGATTACTTCCTTGAAGTTACTTGAAAGACTAACCCTTTATTTAACCCTTTGTTAGTGCCATTTATTTTTTAAAAGATTAAGTAACTGAACCAAGTCTCTTGACTCTTATTGATACTTATAGATAGTTCGTGTACTAACAAATAAAAATCTTGGACCAAAGAGTGCCTTTCGGTAACATTAAACTTAAGCATATAGGGCTATACTTCTTTTTTGACCTTGAATATATTCTTGGAGGCAAGGAGTCATTAAAAATTTCTTTATTCCAAGAGGTCATGGCGGTGTTTCTTGATCTTGAAGCTGGCTTTAGTTTTAATTTTGTCGGTATTCTTGATAAGGGTCTTTCTATTGTTCTCTTCACATTGTAGTCAAGCCTCTTGGAAATAATTTTTTTTGGGGAGTCAAAAGAAGAAAGCAGTTCATTACGTATTCAAAAAACATTTTGGAGATTAAAAGTTATAGTTGAAATGTGTGTGTTAAAAAATCTATCACTTGATAGGCTTCATTGATATATTTCTTTGAAAACAGTGTACAGTAATTACTGAGCCCAGGTACATACAACAATCCAGTGGATGTGCTTTTCCAAAGAAACTTTGAGGCAGCAAAAAATTTAAATGTTTTTCCAGCGGCGTAGCGTGGGTATCTGTCACCTACCACACCCCTTCCGTTAAAATATGTTGAAGCTTTAAAGTAGGGCTGCGGAATTTAACGATTAATCGTAAAAAAATTTAACGATTAAAAATTTTTTTAACGATTAATCGATTCACCACTTATAAATGTACTGGAAGTCAAAAAGTAGAATATTTCGGCCGATAAATATAGATTATAAACTAATTTCGGGAATATTACACGAACATTTTAGTTTTAAACTATAGACTGACGTGAATGTTCACAATGTTGATAAAGATTATTGTGTCCATTGCGATAAATCGTTAGCCTACTTATCTTATCTGTTACAGACGCTCCTTCTATACAGAAGATAATTGCGTCCTACGCTTATCTATGGTTTGTGTTTAGTCCTGCATTTTTATTAGAGATTTAAATGTAGGAAAATGCAATGTTCCCTCTAATTCTAAGCTTCGTTGGTCCGTGTGCAAAGTTTAAAAAAAACATGTGCAAAGTTGCACAACGTTAATTTTTTGTGCAATATTTTACAAAATATGCTGCGCGGTGATTCTAAACTCCTGCGTGGAGTCTGTCAAATATCTGCGAAGCCGCGCTGCTTAAATGGAACGTTGCTAACATGGTTCTAACACTTCGCTTGCATCACCTGCAAAACAAACATCCACTACAGTATCAGAAACTTCAGCTGATAAAATCTTAAGCTATGTGAACGATTGTTCAGCTCGGCTGGTTATATTGTCAGTAAGACCTGCTCATCACTTGAACCAAATAATGTCAATACACTTGTTTATTTGCGTTGTTGGTTAAAAGATGTCATATAAAGAAGACATTCCAGTGTTATTTCCATTTTCGACAAGTATTTTAATAAATCTTACTTATGACACCATAAATTTCAATTTTTAATTAATCGTTAATTTTTCATAAGTTAACGATTAAATATAAATGAATCGTTAACAGCCCTACTATAAAGACAAGATAGTTTTTAATGGAAAATAATAAAGAGGACATTTATATGTTAGAAATAAATAGTAAAGCTTTCATTTCTTGATCTAAAATTAAAGTTTTCTGCTATTCCTGAGGCACAATCTTTGAACTATCAATGTTGTCAGCCATGCTGTGCTCAATAGCCAAAATAGCTATAGATTAATCAGCGATGGATTTATCTAAGCTATAGCTTAGAGCCCCCGCTTTCTTGGGGCCCCCCGGATTTTTTTTTCATATTTTGCACCGACATAGAATATCTGGACTTCAAAAGGGCCCCCATAGGGGCCATCCATATATTACGTACGCACAAAATTCGTATTTTGTACCCCCTCCCCCTCTGTTGCATCCCGTACATTTTCGTGACACCCCCCCCCCTATGCGTACGTACAAATTCGCTCACCCCCCCCCTTTTTATTTTTTTAAAAAAATTAATTTGAAGTCAGAAGATATTACTTTTACTCTTTGAAGCCGTCCATAAATGACGTCACACGCCTAAAAAGGGGCTGGGGGAGGGGGTTACGCATTTGTGACGAGGAAGGGGGGTTTAAGACATGTGATATCACATCAAATTTTTTTTTGGTCAAAGCTTTGGGGCCGTCCCGTGATTATGGCCGATTCCCCCCCCCCACGTCGCGCGTCGTCACTAAAAGTTAGCCTCCCCCCTCCTCTTTTCCAATACTACGTCACAAAAATGCCCCTTTCCCCAAAAAACACATTTTTTAATTTGAAAATTAGCATGTTTCAAATCACTTTTTTGTCATTTAAGTATATATTTAGTGTAAGGCTGCACTTTAATATTGTAATACGTGAAGCCCATGTAAAACGTCATTAAATAAATTTTAAACAAACAAATATTTAAGTACAACTTTTATTTTAAGTTACGCGTTTTGATGTCATGTGACATTCCATAAACTACCCCTCCCCTTCGTCACAAATGGTCGACCCCCTCTAGGTGCGTAACGTCATTTACGGACGGCCCCGAGAAGGGGACATCCATAAATGACGTCACGCGATTCGGGCATATTTTTCACTCCCCCTCCCCCCTAGTCACGCGTCGTCACAAAAACTTAGACCAACCCCTCCAATATGACGTCACAAAGCTTTGCGCCCCCCCCCCATAAAAGCTGTATTTTTTATTTGAAAAAGAGCATGTTTAAAATCTCTTTTTTGTCATTAAGTATTTATTTAGTGTAGGCCTGCATTTTAATATCGTAACACGTGTGAAGTCACGTAAAACACCATGTAACTAAATCAAATATTTAAGCGGAACTTTTATTTAAAGTTGTGAGTTTTGATGTGACGTCACATTTCTCTAACACCCCTCTCCGTGTCAGCGGCGTAGCGTGGGTATGTGCCGCCCGGGGCAGAAACCAAATTTGCCGCCCGGAAAAATATGTTTACGCTATAAAGTAAGAACAAAATTAATTAGAAAGTAATAATAAGAATACTATATATTTTTATGTTAAAAAGAAAGGCTTCATTTCTTTAATGACATTAAAGTTTTGTGATTTTCCTCATGGCTCAATATTTCATGTATCAATGTTTTCAGCCATCGCATGTTCCATGGCCTAAATAGCAATACATTAGACAATTTTAGTGTATTCGTAATTGATCGTCATTAATTTTTCATGAAAATAATTTTAGAGAAGCCTTTTTAACATCTTGCATTACTTAAGACAGTTGTAAGCAATGTTCGAAATCAATTATATTATTTTAGGCAGGGTAACTTCGAGCCTAAATATAAATATCTTTATAAACTTAAATAAACCACATAGTCTTGAATTCATTTTTTTTTCTATTCATGGGGTTAAAAATATTCCTTGCCTGACTATGTTATGTGGGATATTTTGAAGGCTCTAATTTGAATACAAAATTTCAAATTCCAGTAGATTAGCTGGTGTATCTGTTTTCTGAATTCTATATAACTGCCAAAGCCTCACACGAATTTATACACTAATCTCATCTTATGAAGAAACCAAATTTCTTCTTAACTGTTATTCTACATAGTACATATTTGCTTCGATCACCAAAAATTTGCTCTCTTGTTCTTTGATTGGAAGGTTCGATTAAAATGATGAGGTCTCCATATAAATTTTATCAAATGTCAAAGCATCTCTTAAGTATTCCATTCCATTAGTTTCTCTGTGAGTAGCCACTGCTAAGAATTTTTTGTTGAGCACTATACGTTTGTAAAGAATTTCGGGCTTTTTTTAAATATAACTTTGAAAATAAAAAGATTTCATTGTGACTAGCAAAGTTCCTGCGTCTGTTCGTGTGTTTGAGCTTTTTGTCTGCATCTTTCAGTTCTATAGCTTACAAAGTAACCTCAAAATGGCTCCATGGTATATTCACTATTTTGTATCCTGAAGTCTGAATGCTTGCTTGTAGAAGCAATTAGGTATTTCCAACAGTGTATGGACTTGGAAAAGAATGCGTAACAACGCTCAAGTGTACTAAAATAGTTTGGAGAATTCGTTTCAGTTGGAGTATCATGTTAACAAATTAGGTTTAACTGTTTGAACGAGTTTGACATGAGATTTTATGTTTTTGCGCCTTTGTTGAACTCTTGTATACTTTCCAGCCCTTAAGAAGTATTAACACACGTTGGGCCTGTGCAGTCCATTATTTTAAGATCATCATTTATTCAAAATCATTTCAGAAATGTCGTAAGCAGATTCACTTTTGCTTGAATGAAATCTTTGAAAGATTCTACAGCGTCTACTTTTTTATTTTCAATCTTTACATATCACACAACTGGACTTGTTTGATCCTTATGTCAAATATATGAAGAGCTATCAAATACAATGGAACAATATTTGGTATCTTGTTATTGAAGAAAGATGATTTTTCGTGAACTGTATCTCCTAAAATTGCTATGAGCTCAGTTTGAATTTTAGATGACAAGTTTTTTACCCCTTTTCCCACTATGTTCTCGGAGTGCTCGAACGTACTTTGCAAGCTAATGCATTAGTTCCAGAATATTGCCTTTATTTGCAACAGTATTGCCCTCTCTGTGACCTCAAAAAGTCACATTCAATTTCGCCAGGATTTAATAATGTCAAATATTCTAACAAGAACTTCTTGCCACTTTGTTTTCTCTTTTACAACTAATTGTCGTCTTTATTAATAGTCTATTATTTTTTATCCAATTTCTGATTCCTTCCATTTGCAAAAAACTTTGGTAATGTTGAGTACTTATTAGTACTTATCTTGGCTTTTCTTTTATTAAAATTTATTTTCACGTTTTAACAATTAGCTAATTAACAACGAGGAATTTGCCGCCCCAAATTTTGTATTTATTTGTGCCAAGTTTTAATTCCACTAGATAAGCAATTGTTTCCATTATTTTTGTTTATGCCACAAAACAAAAGACATTAAAATTAAAATAAGCCATATAAATACGCCAACATTTTTTCCAGTAGTTCACTTACGTTAAAATCAAACTTGAATCAATTATATATTACCAGCACATTATTGTCATACTGTCAGCCCCTATGTTTTCCAGCTCAGTAACATTAGTATCAGAAGACTTTAGATTTATAATGAAGTTTGAAGTTTTTGTCATTAGAAAGCGCTCTCGTATTTTAATATAGTTCTTCATTTCGTTTATTTTTTTATCTTGGCTTTTCGTTTCTTTTATTACAATTTATTTTCACGTTTTAACAGTTAGCTAATTAACAATGAGGAATTTGCCGCAAAGTTTTTACAACAGGGGTGGCTGTCAAATGTTAAGAATCAATGACTCTATCACCACATCAGTGTCACGTTCTCATACTTATTTAGCCTCTGTTTTTTAAGACAGTAGTATTTGTATCAGAAGAATTGATACAATAAGCAGTTTGAAGTTTTGACAGTTAAAGTTAAAACGTTCACATGCTTTTCGATAGTTCACTTATTTCTTTTATAATTTCTTATTTGGATTTTCTTAAATTTCGATTTTTAAAAAACTCCTCTTTCTTTCCACAAATATGTAGACACCACCCCCACCCCTTTTTTTCCCTAGGTGCGGGAAATCGCCGTCCCGTTGTGGTTTATAACGGCTAAGGCACCGGTGGGCGAAAGAGAAACTCAAGAAATGGAAATATAAATTCGACGGATATATTTTAATAATGTGTAAACGTTTGGTCTGAATCAAATGTTAATTAGTTCCAAGTAATTAAAATTTCAAAATTTCGTTTGCAATAAATTATAAAACATTATTGCATATCAGTCTTGACTCTCGAATGTCGTTTGCATCCAGAGCGGTTTACGTACTATGTTTAGTATGAATTACGGACACTTTGACCCCGGACGTTTCGACCCCGGACGGTTCGACCCAGGACGAGTTCGACCACGGACGATTCGACCCCAGGACGTTTCGACCCCGGACGTTTCGACCCTCATTTCTACATTGTGAAATGTTTTTATTTATTCTTTTTTTTTAAATATTTTTAAAAATTATTTTTTGATATATTATCCATTAAAATGTAAAAACTCCCAAAACTGAACACAAAACTATAAATCACCTAATTTATATTGGGTTTTAAAAATGTTTATATTTAAGTCGTTCAAAGGTTTCCACCGTGATAACAAAAACAAACAAACGTTTCTTTTTTTAAATTTTCTCTTTTTTTTTAAATTATTATTTTTATTTCTTTTTTAAGTGTCGACATGCTGAACGCAAGCGCTGAAACCATTACAAACCCGTACCCTCTGCATTCACTTGTTTCTTGTGTTGCTTAACACGTGTATACCTCCCTAGCAGAAATACTGATTTTAATAAGACGTACAAAGTTGTCAGTATTTAAAGTTCATAAATTTCAATAGTTTATACCGCCGCCTAGCAGACAATAACATTCAAGCTGCTGGACCGTATGACCAAACTGAACGTTACGTCATTGTTATTTACATTTCCTCCGAGGGTTTCATAAACCCATGTTACGAAGGCTACACTCAGTGACCACCACAGCAAGCCGTGTGCTGGCGAGGGTAAATAGAGTAAGTGGGGGCAGAGAGAATGTAGGCACCTTTAGAAAGGACTATCTGAACACATTGCCTTTGTTGTCCGATTACATCGGACGGGGTGTGGTTGGAGTTGGATTGGTTTGGAAGGACTTTCTACCTCAGATGAATGGCACATTGATCACATTCATGAATTCGCATTGAATGTTGACTGGTTGTCATGAATGTTGACTGGTTGTCATGAATGTTGACTGGTTGTCATGAATGTTGACTGGTTGTCAATAACAATTTCAAAATGTATTTAATTTTTAACGGATAATAATTTTAAGCTAAATTATTTTTATACCAAAAATTAATTTTCAAAATTATAAATTTTAAAAAGTATATTTTAAAAAAATATATTAAAAAATTATACGGTGTAGATACTAAGGGGTCGAACTGTCCGGGGTCGAACCGACCGCGACCGGGGTCGAAACGTCCTGTGGTCGAACTGGCATTGTCGAACCGTCCGGGGTCGAAGTGTCCGACCACCGTTTAGTATTATGCAAATTAAATGTGTTGTGCGTACATACACATTCAGTGGAGACCCCTCCCTTCCCCCCCCCGTACGCATGCAAACGCAAAATGTCGTTAATTTAAGGCCCCCCTCCCCCTCCTTGCGTACGTAATATATGGATGGCCCCATATCTCAAATAGCTTAGGGCTCCATCCAGTCTAAATCCGGCCGTAGAGATTAGTCTATCTTTGTAAACTTATTGTTGATCGTAATTAATATGTAATTAACTCATATAACGAGAACATTCTCTAAAAGGTGACAATACTTATGGCAGTTGTCAGGAATATTCCAAGTAAGTAATGTTATTACAGTAACTTTGAACATAAATATCTTAATAAACTTAAATAAATCAAGTGTGCTTGATTTCAAAAATTCATTATTTTTTGTACGTGAGTTGAAATAGCCCTTGCTTGACAATGACATTTGAGGCACTAGCTCTACGAGAATTTGAAGGCAAATCTTCAAAGTCCTGTAGACTAGCTGGTGTATCTGTTCTCCAAATTCTGTTACTGCCAAAACCTCACATGCATTTCTACAGTAACGTCATCTAATGAACAATGCAAATGTCTTTTCAGCTGTTTTTTTACATGACATGGCCACATCTTTGCTTCTATCGATAAAAAATGTGATCTCTCTCTTTCTTCGACTGGAAGGTTGAATGACATAAAAATATTAGCGAAAGCCAAAGCATCCTCTGAGGATTCCATTAGGTTCTCTGTGAGTAACCTATGAAAAGCATTTTTTAGTACTATTCGTTTGTAAATTATTTCTTCCATCATTTACTACATACATTAATTACCAACAAATTTTGAGTTGATTTTATTTGAAACAGCTCGTAAAAAATCTCTAATGAACTATTTAAGCGATTTTTTTTTCTTTGAGTCTTTCTTGAATTTCTGTGTGATTTCCAGAATTTCCAGCCATGACAGCAGTTACTCAGCAGTATTATCATATGAGCCTCTGCAGTTCATTATTTTAAGACCATTAAGCTTACTTAAGATCATTTCAGAAATGTAAGCAAGCACATTTTTTTTTCAATGAAATCTTTGGACGATTCTACATCTTCTTTCTGATTTTTATCTTTACACACTGCATTACTTGGCATGTTTGATCCTAATGTGAAGTATTTGGAATGCTATCGAATATAATGAAATAGTATTTGGTCTGTTGTACCTCATGAAAGGCGATTTTTCGGCGATTTTTGTCTCCTATGCAGTAAGCTCATTTTGAATTTGAGGTGACATACATATACAAGTGATATGTTTTACCCCTTTTCACATGATGTTATCATATCTTATTTTCTCGATGCTCATGTTCTCGTAGTGCTGGATCGTACTTTGCAAGCAAATGCATCAGTCACAGGATATTGTCTATATTTGCACTAGTACTGTCCTCTCTGTGATCTCGAAAAGCAAAATTCTATTTTGCCAGTATTGTTTTCTTTTACAACAGCGTATTGATGTTCTTTTTAATACTATTAATAGTATATTCCGTTTAAGTTTCGGATTCCTTCAATTTGCTAAAAATTTGCTATTGTTTAGCATTTGATTCAAGAGGGGCTACTTAAGGATTTAGTTTCTGATAGTAGTTAATCCAATAGATTAGCAACTTTGTTCTTTCTTTGTCTTTATGTTACAATTAGAAAACAAAAATACTTTAAAAATCAAATTTAAGACGCTTTAGAAGGGGAATAAGCCATTCAAGTACTTAACATTTTTTCCATTAGTTTACATATTTTATAATCATTTTCGCGTTATCCGTCTCATCTCTATTTTGGTATAATTTCCGTATCTGATGTTGAGAAGTAAGGCTACTATGTTGGTCATTTTTCTATCTCGCTTCACTAATAGTTATCGCAATTTTTATATCTATGTTCGATTGGCTCTTGTTTGAAATTTATCGGATACAACTAATTTTCGCTTCAACTTCATGAGCGGCTGACAAACTTGAAGAATCAATATTACAGGTACCAGCACATCAATGTCACGCTAATATACTAATCCGTTTTTTTTTCTTGTAGAATTATTATCAGAAAAATTTACACTCAATTTGGAGTTTGAAGTTTTGGAAGTGGGAACGTTCTCATATTTTAGGATAATTCTTTGATTTCTTTTATTCATTTCTTATTTGGCTTTTCTTTTACTTCGATAAAAAAGTTCCACTTTCATGTTCATTCTTAGAGACTAATTAACGAGGATGACTTTGTCGCCCCTAGCAAAGTGCCACCCGGGGCATTCGCCCCATCCCCCCTCCCCCCATCGCTACGCCACTGTCAGTTTGTTTCATAAACTTGGTATGATAAGTAGTGGTGTCCTTTGTTCAATGGCAAGCGAATGGAAAAGTTTGCTCTTCGTGCACAAAATGCAACATTTTCACAATGTAAAATATTTTCTTTCAAAACGCTAAGAGTGTCCAATCTTTGATCTCAGATTAGAAGACGCTATATCGACAGAGTTGGGTTTTTTTTCCCTTCAGGGTAACCTTATTTTTAAAGTGCTTGTTTTGAGTGCTAAATAACAAACATAATTTGTATTTAAAAATAGAAAACAAAGAATTCAAACAAGCTTTTTCCGTTAAGTTGTTGCGTCTGTCCGCTTGGCACGAAAATATTTACACTTACATGGTTATGTTTCTTGTAAGAGAGAATAGCGTTCCATAAAAATGAAGCCACGTTGACGTAAAACACCCGATATTTGCAGGGTATGAGGTAGAAATTGATAAACTGTGCCGTGGGCCAGAACATCCAGTCCATCTGTACAAGCACAAATTAAATTAATAGTGTGTATAGCATTTAAATCTAATGTTCAACACTGCGCGTCAGTGCTTTTCTTTTTCTAAAGGCTTTACTCAAATTCAAAGAGCAAATTAGACTAATATTAATTGTAGTATCTAGATGTAGCATTGCCTTTAACTTAAAAATACGAAAAGTTTGTAAAATAGTTATGTTATACTTGAACCTTTTCAAGAGTATTTAAGAATTGAAAATTAATGTATTTCCGGCCATTGGAAACGCCTGATTACCAAGCCGTGTTTATTTTTTCTAAGGGATCTTAAGTCTCTCAAGGTTCGGGCTCATGCTCGAATTGGATAGGGAAAACCATCCACGTACTAAACCATCCACGTACTGGTTCATTTAAAAGCATTAAGTTTTCTTAACTTTATGTTTTTATTAATAGTAATATGTTACATCTGGAGACGCGAGCATATTTTAGAAGTCATAAGCCATCTCTAACATTGGAAACATCTTTCCTTTGAAAACTTTATACTTGTACCAACCAGACCGTCTGCTGCTAGCTCTTTTATGCCGAGCTTAAACATGGACAGACTTAAGGCTATTTTTTAAAAGTGTTTCAATGATACGCTCTGAATCAAATCGTTTGGCACTGAACACATTTTTTTCTGAGAAGCAGCAGCCAAGGAACTGTGCTAGTTATGTTAAATAAAAAGAAAGGAAAACAAAAACAAACATGGACACAGGATATAGGAAAAAGGGGGAAGTATCCAAAGTTACAGTAAAAACCACAACGGGAACAACATTCTGCAGTTAAGTAAAATTATGAATTCGGTTAATTCCATATGGAGCCAACGTACCAAATCTTTTTATGAGTCTATTTTCCATGTGGATTCTATCATGGGTATAGCTTGCATATAAAATACCAGTTACTGCAATATCTGATATGCCGTTATGGTCAACACTGTTAAAATGTTTAGACACAGGACATTGAGCCTGTTTATTTATATTATACAGGTGTTCTCTAGTATGATCTCCAAGACGACGACCAGTCTCACCAACGTAAATTTTATTACACCTCTTGCGGAGAATTGCATAAATCACGTTGCGACTTGTGCAAGTGAATCTATCTTTTATTAAGAATTTTTAAAGAGGGAAATAAATGTTGTTAATTTCCATCACATATGGACAAGTATTGCAACGGTTACGGTTGCAACCTTTTGTTCCAATATGTGCTTTCATTGTGGGAAGGTGACTTCTTACAAGAATAGCTCTGAGGATTCTATCTCTCCGGAAAGCAAAAAGAGGAGGTTTTTTGAAGACCTGCTGAGCTAGAGGGTCAGCCATAAGGAGAATATTCAAAACTGACTAGAATAACACCATTAGTTAAATCATTAAACCTTGAAACACTAGAAGATAGAAGAACCAAGAGTAAAGTAGTAATAATACATAAAGCAATTAACTCTAATTTAGAAATACAACACAAAGATAACTTAATACAACCCTCAGATAGACATAAGGATAAAAACACCTTTCTTATTCCGTATGCAAGAAGAAACTCATACAAATGTTCGTTCTTCCCGTCCGGAATTCGGGCGTGGAATGGGTTGCCTGAAGAAACCAGGAAAGCCAACATTTTATCAACATTTAAAACTCTAATAAGAATGCAGGACTAATCACAAACCATAGATAAGCTTAGGACGCAATAATCTTCTGTATAGAAGGAGCGTCTGAAACAGATAAGATAAGAGTATAAAGAACCTTACAACAAGGTAAGGAACAAATATACAAAAGGCTGACCAGGAGGCAGGCCATGAAAGACCATGTCCTAAACAATGCTAGTGACTTCCAGTTCCAGAACATCTTATGCCCGATCTATGGACATACCTTTCGGGGAAATATAGTTCTCATAAGCCACCAACAAACTCACCTAACTGGCACAGCCAATAAATAGGATCAGGGCAAACGTATAACAGTATATTAAGTCCAGTTTGTACGTGCCTCTGAATTTTCAGCCATATATTCCAATCATTTACTATGTTAGCTTGTTTCGATAAGTTTGGCATATAATACAGAATTCAATTGGGTGGAAACATTATATATATACGAGCAACAAAGCCCGTCCAAGGACGTTCCACCACCGTTCAGTGGCATGTTGTAACTCCCATCCAAAAGCCGTCTCGACCGGCATTACATGTGCATCACGTCAAAAATACTATTCATTATAGTTAAAATAAATAACTCGTAAAAACAAAGCTTTTTACTATAAATCCCAACGCTCATAACTCAAAATAAAGTCTTGGAAGAAATACTACACCAAAAATAACTCGTTTTGAACGCCCGCGTAAATGGCGTAAACGTGTTCAATATGATTGGCTGTAGGAGTCATAATATGTGTTTGAGGGACCAATCGCTATAGATGACGGGACAGAACGGACAGAAACGTGCCTTTAATTATATAGGATTTACGCTAAATTATCGCTGATTGTGGCCTAACGCTACATCATAATCCTTTTGGTTTCCAGATTAACATTAACCAAACAACACACGAACCTATGACGTCAGCATTTGTGTTGTAAACAGTGCTGACCGACTCAAAGAGTAATTTTTTTGGTGCAGTAATTTGGTGCGCTGCTTTCTAAAATTACTTTAAAAATCGTGTGGTGATTAGCACTGTAAAAAAATATTATATAAATACTTTGTATACATTTCAGGGAATATTTCGTATTTATCATACAAAGATAAGTTACTTGGGCTTCTGACAAAAAAACAACAACACCCTATTATCAAATACTTTGTGTACATTTAAGAAAGGTTTAATATTACTTATTTATCATACAAGGACAAGTTAGTTGGGCTTTTGAAAAAGGTGGGCGCCGTAGGTGCCCTTAAAAAAGGGGGGCGCCGCAGCACAAACTAGTTTGATTATAATAAACGATTTGGAAATTAATCACTTTTACACGTTTCGTTTTTTACATTTCTACAGAATGTTACTCAATTTTTTTAGCTCAATGGCAATGATTGGCAAGCACTAAAACGCGTAAAAATTGAGATGTAAAATTGAGCCAAGCAGTGGCGTAGCTAGGGGTGGGGGTGGTCCACCCCGGGTGGCACACATGTAGAGGGCGGCATTTGTGAACATTTGAAACGTTAAGCAATTTCCGAAAACCGCCCTTTTTCTTTTCAAGGGGAAAACCAAGTTAAACAAAAATATTCTTAATGTCGAGTCTGAATTTACGGATTCGCGCAACATTTGTTTGATTACATTGATTATAACTAACGCAAAAACGTTCAAAAATTTAAAATCGCTCAAAAAGGTATCGATTTGTATGGGAAATTAAGTGGTATACGTCACAGATGTTGCTTTTATAAGAAAACTGCACACACACAAAAAAAATACAATACATCACCGCTGGGCCGAATAATATGTGCTATTAATATCACCATGAGAGTTGTGCGTGTAATGTCGACATGCGCAGAATGATGGGCTAACATGTACCCGCATGGCATGGGGGCCGTCCATAAATGACGTCACGCGATTTTTGCCGATTTTTTACCCCCTCCCCCACCCCCCCCCCTTCGTCACGCGTCGTCACAAAAACTTAGACCCCCCTCTAAAAATACGTCACAAATCTTTGACCCCCCCTAAAACAACAAAACAAAACAAAATACCTTATTTTCTGTTTGAAAATAAGTATGTTTCAAATCACGTTTATTGTCATTTAAGTATTTATTATTTATTTAGTGAAGGCCTACATTGTAATATTGTAACCCGCGTTTTTTAAAACGCTTAACTGGCCTTCAGAAAACTAACTGTGTTAACATCCTTAGATTATATTTTATTTTAATGCATACAAATTAAACATTGACTATTAATCATCACAGTTAACGTCTTTGTTTAGAAAAATTTTTATTTAAAATAACATTTTTAAAATTTATTTTTAAAAAATCCCTCATTTGACTGACGGGCATCCCGTAAGAAAGAGGTCGGCGAACAGAGGTAAATAACCTCATCTGGGGTCAAAAAGGGAATTCTCTGGGGTAATGCAGACTCATTTTGGGACATATAACATCCACTACCTACAATCCACTAGATATATTAAAATACGTCATGTGTACGTGTACGCTTGGAACATATGCCCATTATTGAACCGGTTCCTTCCAGATCCTTCCAAAAAATGCATTTTTTTAAAATTTGACAACTATGTAGATTTCTTACCTACGTACTATACGAAGACACCTAAATCTACCCTACTTTCATTTATATTGACACGAGTGACAATAATCTTAATCCACATGACTTGTCTGTGTCAAGTAGCCTTTCTGTGATATTTAAAAGTAATGCCTTTAAAAACTGAGCTAAGAAGAAAAGTTGGTTTGTGCTCCTCTCGAATTGCGATGTCAAGAATTTGATGCATTCAATAAAGTTAATGAATAGTTGACTAATTTTAAATGGGCTCATTTACCATTATATCTTGAACAGTGCTTCTCAAACTTTTTAGTTATGGCGGATCGGCAGGAATTTTTTCCATTGCACCAGGGACCGGTGCACTATTTACCCTGCACTGACAATGTTTTCGGTCCTTTTTTTTTAGAACATCTGCGGACCGGCAGCGGATGTCCCAAGGACCGGCACCAGTCCGCGGACCACCACTTCGAGAAGCACTGATCTAGAATACTAGAATGGCCAGGGGCGTTTGACAAAAAATCAATCGAACAATTATATCAAACTTAAAACGTTTTTCATTTTATCAAATAGATTCCCTCTCCCCTTTTAAAGAAAAAGGATATTCCGTTTCGTTTTGACTGAAAATATCTACACATAATCCTATTCAGATGATTTTTAAGACACTTGTCATGCTTTTAAAACTCACCAGTAGCATTTTCGCTAACGACGCTCCCCCAAATCCCCCGAGTCATGTGAGTCATGGGGGTTGGGGGGGTGGGTAACGTACACGTAAACTTGTATATTTTGGCCAAAAAATCGACGACTCCTGCCATGAGAGAACCAAACCCAAACGGAGCTGCGGTTACATCACAAATGCTTTGATGTCAACATCAAACGACGCAGTGTAACAATTTCATATGTTATCTTGTGGATTCTCAAACTTAAGGATTATAATTAGATTTAATTTTCGTGTCTTGATTCTTGATAGCTTACGCCAACCAGCGTCTGATGGCCTACCGACCGGCACATTGAGAAGCACTGATTTTTTTTTAAAAAGTAATTAAATAAATTGTAAGCGACCAAATATTTCAGTGGAAGTTTATTTAAAGTTACCCTTTTGATGTGACGTCACATTTCTTCAACCCCCCTCCCTCCCCCTCGTCACGCATCGTCAAAAAAGTGTGACCCCCCCCCTCTCTAGGTGCGTGACGTCATTTAAGGACGGCCCCATGGTGGTTCAAATATTGTGTTTAACTTGCAAGTAGTAAATTATATTAATCTTTCAGTTTTCAGAAAATTATTGTAAGGTAATTTTAAAAATTAAATTTATTTTGTTTTCATTGCATTACAGTAGCACACATAATTTGTGTTGTTCATTAAAATAAGGTTATCCATAAAAAAAATTTACGTCGTATAAAGTATATATAAATAATTTGAATTCGTCTATTTTATGGATAATTATTAAGATGTATCGCAAGAACATGAAAATATTCAAATTTCTCCGTTAATATACACCACAATAGCATAAATAATTTCGAAAAAAACATACTTTAAAATGTCAAGCGCCATGGAAAAATTGACATCTGAAGAAGTAACTAGTAAAACGAGATCAGACGCTGGAATTTTACTCAGTTCAATCCAATATTTTTCATTTCTGTGTAATCTCAATTTATGGGAACCCGTTTTTTTTTAATAATGCAAGCCCATTTCACGGAACAAAGAGATGTGCAATGGTAAACATGTTCCCCACCTTTACTTTGTTTCAATTACAATTATTTATTCATGTTTTTTAGTTTATAAAAATCGTCCTATGATTGACTGAAGGGGCCGGCCATAAATGACGTCATGCGATTTTGGCTGATTTTTCAACCTCCCCCCCCCCTCGTCACACACGGTCACAAAAACTTAGACCCCTTCTTCAATATGACTTCACAAAGCTCCCCCTCCCCAATAAAAGCCGTATTTTCAATTTGGAAATGAGCATATCTCAAATCAATTTTTTGTCTTTTAAATATTTTTTTAGTGTAAGGATGCACTCTAATATGGTAATACGCGTGAAGCCATGTGAAACGTCATTAAATAAAGTGTCGGTAATCATATATTTAGTGGAACTTTTATTTAAAGTTGCGCGTTTTGATGTGACCGCAAATTTGTGACTCCCCTCTCCCCTCCCCCCAGGCCCCCAGGTGCGTTACGTCATTTATGGACGGCAAAAAGGGCGGCAAATTGAAGAACGCCCCGGGTGCCAAAAGTTCTAGCTACGCCACTGGAGTCAAGTACTTTTATTTGCCAAAAGTCTTACAACTCAATATAAACACTGATGTAATTTAAGCCATTTTCTTTTATTTAGTTAGTTGTTTGTTTTGTTGTTGTTTTTTTGTTAAAAGGCTAATCCTTGCAGTGCAGTGCTTCTCAAATTTTTTAGTATTGCGGACCGGCAGGAATTTTTTCCATTGCACTAGGGACCGGTGAACTATTTTCCCTGTACTGACGTGGTAGCGAATTGTCCTTTCTTGGTAACTTCTGTGGACCGGCATCGGATGGCCCACGGACCGGCACCGGTCCGCGGACCACCACTTTAGTGAACAAATCTAGATGTCAAATAAGTAAAATATGATAAAATAATATTAACATCTAAAATAAAGAACCTTTAAGGACAGAGTCAGTAAGGGTAAAACCCACAATGGTATTTTTAAAAAGAGTGACGCTCTGAGTCAACCGTCAAGCCTTCCCATCATAAAAGCTGCAACTTTAAATGTTAACAATTTTTCTTCGGTTCTATGATTTGAGTTAAAACAAATTTTCACGGCCTATTAAAAAAAAATGTACGCTAGTACTTAGATCTGTGGTATAGGATATTGGGTATAAACAAAAAGTGTGTGTGGGGGGTAGGGTTGAAAGTCAAGAGACTCATTTAGAACACTACCGAAATTTTTGGCTTATTTTAAACACGAAAGAGAAATCGGGAAGATGAAGGTGTCAATTGATCCCAAACCAAACAAACATATAAAATATTTTTTTAATGGATTCAATGAAAAATTCTTTTAGATTATTTCTTTACGTGGTTATGTCTATACCGATGTTTTATGTTTATACTTTTTAAAACAAAGTTTTATCTTATTTTATTATATTTATCTAACTATATATTTTTGTTTGTATCAACAGTTGTTTATGTCTTTGGCTACTGTTTAAATGGATGGATCTTGACCAATCTTGGTACATAAACTCTCGATGACCTTCTATATTAAAATCATATAGGGCAATTAACTCCTAATGTCCATTCCTTTTTGGCCGGGGGCCCAAAAAATTTTCCCCAAAACAATTAATTCCTTATTACACATTCAATTTTACTAGATTTGACCATTGTTGAAAAATATATCCATCATGATCCAGATTGAAATCAATAGGCGTTTTGAGCTTTACATCTTATACTAATTGGGCCCGAAGGCCTTTAATATCTTTTTCTTTTCTTATGTAAGCTGTAAAAATATTATTGTATTCATCTGGTTGCCTTGAAACTTAACGAAGTTGTTGAATACGTTCCCACAAAAGTTTCTGGCATAATTTTTTTTTAATACCACCGAGAACATTTCATGACATGAGTTATATAAAAGGTATTTTAAACAGTGGCTACTGGGTAAATGGATGGATAATGACCAAACTTTATATATATATATATATATATATATATATATATATATATATATATATATATATAAATTTGATGGCCCATATTAAAATTATATACGGTACTAAACTCCTAGTGTCATCTACTTTGGGGTCAGGAATCTGTCCATATATTTACGTAAATTTTAACATCTGTATTCCCCATTAATTTTTTTAAAATCTTGATAAATTTTTACACATGCTCCATTGTGATCCAGCTTGAAATTAACAGCTGTTTTTAAATTTGAATCTTGAACTGATTGGGCCCGTGGGCCCATTAATGTCGTTTTTTATATAAGCTGTATAAATATTATTTATTCACTGATCGACATAAAACTTTAGAAAGTTCTTGAATACACTCCCGCAAAGGGTCTTGCTAAAATGAGAGTTTCTTGATCAAACTTGGTGCATAAGATTTTGATGACAAATATTGCGAAACTGTAGAGCAGCTTCTATGACCAAAAGTTAAACAAGTTTCATTTCGAAATCTACGCCTAACGGAATTAACGGTCGACAACACTGTCGATAACGTTCGCCTTGTTGCCACGGTAAGAAAAGCGGCTCACTGTTGATTAATTATGCAAGTGATGTAATTAATTACTTGACATCAAACAGACTAGAACATCATTTTTCCACCGGCCAGAGACGGTCAAGTCGAACGTTTTAACTCGGTGCTGATAAAGATGATATCTACATTTGTATCAGAGAACTAAAAGAACTGGAATGTCCATCTTCAATTGTTAACCAGCGCATACAGAACGCATATACATCTCAGCCCTAATCACCTGATGTTTGGAGGGTTCTCTATCAACCTAATCACCTTTATGAGGGATCTCCGTTACCTGACATGTATCTCAGTCAGCCCGTGACAGAGTAAGTGTTGAAACTAGAATCAAAGTTTTATGACATTTATGCGACCGCCAGGGCACACCTTAAAGCAGCAGCAAACGGCAGAAAAGAGACCACGACAACCAGAGCTCCTTTTCTCCGATCATACACCTCTATGTCCTTATATTGTCCACCCTGATTCCTCTGTTAATAACCCCTAACCTTGAATTCCCCGCGCTAAATTCTATGAATGGCCCGCGACACGTATGCAACGTGTGAAAATAAAATACAATGCTTGTTTCTCATCGACCAAAAGTTAATTTGGTTGTGTGATCCTCCAAGTTTTTCCCTCTTTATTTTAATTCACGCCACCTGGCACGTACTCAAGTTCATTCTCTTCTTCTCGCCCCATACGTATTTCCACAATATTACAACCAGGGGGCCGAACTTATATTGTCGTATACAAAGAGATACTTAACTTAAAATTATTGGCTTATTTTCACAGACGTAATACAACTTTAAGGCCATAACTCCTCCGCTGTGAGGCGCGGGTAAATATCTTGCTTAGTTATAAATTGAAATTGTTTTACATTCTTAATTAGAAAATACTTTTTTAAGCTTGCCAGATGTATTCTTATTGCATGTTAAAGGTCAGACAAAAATCTACATAAATAAAACGAGTTAGGGCGCTAAGTTGGGATCAGATCTAAGCGTTTAAAGAAGGGATTGGTCAGTTTCACCCATTTCGACTTCTATTTCTATGGTTAAAAACGGAATTTATAAAAATAAGACCGAGTATTTAGCTCAATTTTTTTCAATATGTTCTACAACTATTTTAATTCTTTATTTCAATTATTGAACTGCCTGCTCAATACTTTTGAAATTACCATAGTAGTTATATTAAATATAAATTTCTCTTAATCCACCATCTATAATTCCGTTAATAGAATCTAGTCACATGTTTTGTTCGCAGTTCATCTTTCCTCCGAGAGAAACAACACATTTACAAGCGAACACATATAAAATACAAACGCCACCAAAATTGAGCTTAAAATTTCTTTTTATCAAATCCTCTAATTACTCATCTATCTTTGTATCTATCCACAAACACATATTCATAAACAAACACACACAAATTCTCAATGACATTGCTTGCCTTGTAAATGCTAATGAATTTTTGACTCCATTCTCTGAATATATACCTAGCGGTTCGGCCCTCTAGAATTCCGATTCCTGCAGGATTAAAACAAAGTTTATACAAGAAATTCTCAGTATCAAAAGCATATGTCATATATTGATCTCTTGACACTAATAACGACCACAGAAAATACACCAGGGCGTAAAGTATTTTTCAGTAAATGAATGTTTCATGATATTCTATTGACTTTTTAAACAAAAAGGGAGAATCACGGAAAAAACACGAATATATAGGAATGAAAAAAAAAGTGGAATAACTTAGTTAAATGGATAGAATGACAGCGGAAACTAAAAGTACAAGACAGACAGACAGGCAGGTAGGCATCGGTTAGTTAAGTAGGTAGGTGGATAGGTGCATAGGTGGACAGATCAATGAATGGATGGATGGATGAAAACAGTTATATCTTACGCCTACCGTTCCGTGCTAAAAAAACATATTTCTTTAATTTTGAGAAACTGATTCCAAATACCTAAGTGCCACGTTTGATAGGGGCCTTGATTTTTTACTGCATCATATGTTATTCGTTCTTGATAACAATAATAATAGAATGTTATTTTTCTGATGATTGGTAACCACTAATACTTCAAGTGGTGGTATTTCCCATGCACCCCTAGAATCGAATCCTAACTCTAAGCCAAAGCAATCAATGTCAACCACTTTCTATCTACTATTTTTTTCACAGACTAATTATTATTTTCTTAAAAGGAAAAATAACTAGATTACACATGTACATGCTTTTCCCAAAATATATATGTTAAAGGCAATGTGTGAAATAAGGCATTCTATAGAATGCCTAGGCAATGTATAGAATGAATGATGGTTTCAGGCAAAGTATGAAATTTGTAAAACTTGTGCATACTTTGCCTAGGCATTCTATATAATGCCTAGGCATTCTATATAATGCCGGATTTCGTTTAGGCAAAGTGTAAAAAGATCACAAAAAAAGACTTTATTGATAATTAGGTATTTTAAAGTGACAGTAATACAAAATAAAGCACATGATGTTCGCTCTGTATTATTTTTTTCTAGGTCTTCCTCTGATTACACATCTTGTAAAACATCGTCAGGTAGGGACGACGTTGTGAGGCCTACTTTAGCTCTGTAGCCAAAGAGAGCTTCGTATGGTGATCTTTTAATACCAGAATGAAAAGCTCTGTTCTTCTTGAGTTGGACGAACCGTAACCCTCACTCCAGTGGCCAGTTTTTTCATCTTGCATCCAAGCACACAGCATATTTTCAATGTCCTGGTTAGCTCTTTCGACGCTCCCCTAGCTTTGTGAGTGGCGCGGCTTAACATGAATCATCATCAAGGTGGGCCAGTACTCCTTTAGGCTGCTTACCACATTGTTTGCTAATTCCCTGCCGTTATCGGACTGTAGAATCATTGGAGCACCAAGCAACGTAAATATGTCTACGAGCTGGTAAGCTACTTCGTGTCCCCTCTTTGTCTTCAGGGCCCTGAGAACCACGAACTTGGTGGTATTATCTTGATACACCATTATAAACTTGTATTCACCATCAGGATGGGATTGAAAGTCGATGAGATCGACCTGACAACAAGAGTTGAATTCAGAAAAAGCCATTAGCTTGACCGCTATGCCTTTTTGACGCTTTTTGTTTTGTTCTGGCAAGGTGCACTAAGGTTAATACACAGTTTAATATCATGACGGGTAGCGCTCTTGTATTTGGGTGAAAGTTCTTTCAACATTCTGTCCCGTCCTCCATAACCAATGGCCAAATGGGCTTTATGTAGTACGTCAAATGTCTCGGAGTCCATGACGTAAAACAGAATGGCACTCACGCCTTCTTTAACAGGGTAGATCAACTTACTCTTATTTTCCACCATCATGACATCATAGTGTTTAACCATCCAATAGTCCCGTGGTTCTTGCTTAATGGTGGTCTTAGCCATTTTCACATCGTCCACTAATTTTTGGTAACAGTTTCTGTTTTAAAAAACGCTGTTTTTAGCAACATTGGCTCTTACTTAGATAACTCATCGTAGAACCGTCGTAGCATGTCAACATGGCGTGATTCCTTTCCTAGCACTACATTCTCTTCCGACATGGACACACAGCAATCCAAGGGGAAACGTAATGGGAGAACGTCTGTGGAATCTCAGCCGGATGATATAAACTAACGTAGTGAGAAGAATTTTGACAATATTGTCTTTGATTTGGTAGTGGAACCTTGTATCGGCTAAACGATGTCTTACAATAACTTTCGACACTCACAGGCTTCGATCGCCATCATCAAACAACGACCAAAGCGCCACCGCCAACATCAGTGGCTTGAAAAATGGCGGAGATAGCCCAATTACATACTTTGGCGGACGACAAATCAGCATTCTATAGAATGCCTAGGCAATGTATGAAATGGCAATCATTTCATACTTTGCCTGAAACCATCAGGCATTTTATACATTGCCTAGGCATTCTATAGAATGCCTGAATTTCACACATTGCCTGTAACATATACATAAAAATTGTTTATAAAATTTCCCTTTAAAATTTGATTGTCGCCCGTAATCGCTTAAGGGGCATTGGGGTCATGCGATACAATGTTTACTAAGATTGGGCTAGATCAGTGGTGGCCAGATCTGTAGTGATTAAAAGCCATTTTAAAAACTAAAATTGTTGAGAGCCGCATTGAAGCACTATGGGTCACGATCCCACTCACATTCATTTTGTGATTTATTTTCAAAAAACTATTTTTCATTGGAATTTAACTATTTAAATTTATCAAATGTCTTAACATTAACCTTATGTTGAAGGAATATATGCGTTAAAGTTACACAATTAACAAATATTTAAATACGTAAAATATATTAATAGAACATAGTAAATATATAGACTGACAATTATATATAATATTAATTGTTATGATTCTGCTGAGAATTTTTTTATCTACCGTAATAATTTTTTGTTGTTGTTGTAAATCTGGATGGTAGCTAGTTAGGGTAGGATTAAGACTGTTATGTCGCCTTGTCGTTTTGTCACCTTGTCGTTTTGTCACCTTGTTGTTTTGTCACTGGTCTTTTGGCTCTTGTCGTTTTGTCACTGGTCGTTTTGTCGTGGAACCGAATGCTTTTAATGCGCACCACGCAACAATCTAACATAAGCATTCACAAAGCGGGAAAACCCATTAACTATAATTCTAGATTATATTAAAAGTCATTTCAAATCAATAATTATGAAAGTAAACAAAGAGAGTTTTCAAAAATTTCTTCTTCAACATTGTTCTAAATATTATTAGCTATCGTTTGGCGTTTGTTTCAACCCGATAGCTGTTATGGTTAGCGAGAAATTGACAAAATACTGATTTTTTAAAATAACTTTCCAGTAAATCCAGTAAACCTTTTCGGTATCTTTTTTTTAGCCCTTGCACATCCTAGAGACTTCTTTAACATATTTGCAAAGACCCGAACCCTCTATCTGGTATGGTTCAGGAGGAGTTGCAGGATCAAGCGTTACAGACATTTATAATATATTAACGCAATTTTTCCTATGGGAAATTGCGTTAACAACAACCGAATATAAGGACAACAATAATGATTCCTCAGAGTCATCCTCACAATCTGTGTGTAAATTAAATGCAGTTCCGGAGAAAAAAACGAATTGCCATACGACGGTATGATGAAGATTATTCGCGCTTTGGCTTTATACGTGTCATAGTAAATGATCAACCCAGATCAGGGTGTGTAATATGCCCACAAATTCTTGCAAATGAAGCGATGAAACCTGCAAAACTCCAAGACATCTTAAAACTAAACATAATTTTGCTCGAAGACACCATTGAAATACTTTCTTCTATTAGTCAGAAGTCTTGCATACGACTTAAGAGCATTATTTTTGGTGGCTATACCAGTTGCATAGGCCAAAAAGCCTGGTTACTAAAAGGAGAGGGGTGTGTGTAACAGACTGTTTGAATTACGTGTTGCTGTGAGAGAATTTTCTGAAGAAAAAAATCAAAGCTTGTTGATAATTTGAACGTTAGCATTGGGTTGCTGTTCTGACTTACTTTGCTGACATTTTTGAAGAACTGAATAAACCTAATTCATCTCTACAAGGAAAGCAGACACATTTAATAACTCTTAGTGACAAAGTGTCTGCTTTTACATAAAAGCTGGATCTTTGGAAACAAGAGTATTTCAGGGGAACTTTGACATGTTTTATTAATTGTACGAGTTCACAGAGAAACTAAAAAATGCTGAAATCAATAAACAATTGTGGATAAATTTGATTTCTGACCATATTAAATCACTTCAGGATAAATGTAACTTCCATTTTGGTTATTTTAACATTCAAAATTAGTCGTGTGTTTTTAGTCCGTTTCTTGCACACATTAACTCATTAAATTATCGACATAAAATTTAAACCAATTCATAGCACTGACCAGCGATACTTCTTTGAATATGTTGCATCAGAAAGTGAGGTGATGAATTTTTGGATAGAAGCTTCACGTGAGTACTCAGAACTGTCTAAGAAAGCTTTGAAAATACTTTTTACCTTTGCAACATCATATCTTTGTGAATTTAGATTTTCTACATTTGGCTAAAATCAAGACAAAACATCGTTCCCTACTTGAGGTTGAAGATGAACTACGACTGAGTCTTTTAAGTATTTCACCTCGTTCGGATGTGCTGTGCTCAAATGTGCAAGCTCAAGGCTCGCACTAACTGAAATAATATAGCATTCTTACTAATACTAACTACTGTTTATGACTTAAAGTTTTTTTTTATAGTAAGCAATACAAATTGAATAGTACTATAAGTATAAGACTAGTATAAGTGACATTTGTTGGTTACAAAAAAAAGCATTTACAATATGTTTCCATTTAATGTTGTTTTAGGAACACGCAAATCTTAGCATAATATTAGTATATTTTACTAAAATGTATACTAGTAACTAGTTATATACAAAGTATAATTATATATAAATTTCAATCACGGCAGTAGCACAATTTTCAGTAGTGGTCCGCGACTAAGACATATTTTTTTCCAAATGGTCCTTGAATCTCAAAAGGTTGAGAAACACTGGTCTAGATCAATCTGACCACGAAAAATGTATGTTGTAAAATTATATGTATCAAATATAAAGGAATGATGACTTAACAAATACAATGACTAACGATACTAACACATCTATTCTCTTACATACTTGTAAGGAAGTGTAAGGCACACATATTTTATAGAGCATAATAATTGAATGAAATCATATATCAATGAAGATATTTCAACTTCTCATTTATCGCTTATGCATTTTTACATAATTTGGAAAGAACCTTAAGTGCAACAAATATAAAATTTTAGAGGGAACTTTTTCTGCGATCTTACTGTAACAAATCTTAATGTGTGGAGGAATATTTGTGTGCTTACCTATTCCACACATCTAATCAACTGACTGACACGTCTGTATGTCTGACAGAAATATCTTGAGCTAAAATTAAACCCAACTCCTAGTTAGCTCGAAATGTGAAACTTGGTGGGGATGCTCATCTGTGATGACCATAAAAAATTACTAAAAAAAGGTAAAATGGTTAGACTGCTCTCGGACTTTGACCGCTGTCCTTAAATTCAATATTAAAGCTTAATCTAAACGTCCATATTTTTAAAGAGCTAACAGCTTCTCTACCATCACTTCCTTCTCAACCCGGCCAAGCACGCTCTATATAAGGTACGAAATCTTTTGGACTAAAATGAACAAAATATTATATTAAATAACAAGTCTGGTTGTTGTTCATGAAAAAGCATTACATTCTAATCCGAAAACAGACGGTTCAAATCCATGTGATAACGTTTAATTTTCAAAAATATGATAAGTATATGCTAAAATTTGTGAAGTTAACATTTTGTCTTGGGAATATGGTTCAGTGTTTTGAATTTAGATTCTTTGGTTGAGAATGCAAATCATTATCATTTTTTAAATCCCTTATATTAACTTCACCGGCGTCTCTCTCTGTCTGTCTGTCATCATCTGTCTCTGTCTTGGGCAGGCGGAAAAACAAAAGTCAAAAATAACCCACTTCCCGTGATTAGATCAAGCTGAAATTCGGCACACGGACCCGTCTCACCTAGCAATGCATCGTATCAAAATTTCAGATCGATCGAACGTACCGTAATTAAATTAATGCATTTTTAGTTTATCCTTATATGAGGTATGTAATTCAAATTCACTGTTTGTTATTGTTTTTTTCCACGTGAAAGTTTGAGTTGACGCGTTGAGGCGATCCATCGACGTACCCGCGTGCTTTTGTTTACATTTTACGTGTCGCGCTGAGCTCGGTCAAGCGAATCGGTGACCAGACTTTTCCCCCTCTACCACAGGGTTATGAAGCAAAGTTGAGTTACGACAGATTCAGTCTGTAAATATTTGTAAATACTTTTAGTTCTGTCTCATATATAAGGGATTTATAGTCAACAACTTTGTTTTTACGGGTTTGTTTTATTAAATCCCTTATATTACCTTCACCGGCGTGTCTGTCTGTCATCATCTATCTCTGTCTTGGCGGGCGGAAAAACAAAAGTCGAAAATGACCCACTTCCCGTAATCCGATCGAGCTGAAATTCGGCACACGGACCCGTCTCACCAAACAATGGATCGTATCAAAAATTTCAGATCGATCGAACGTACCGTAAATAAATTAATGCATTTTTAGTTTATCCTTAAATAACGTATGTAATTCAAATTCACGGTTTGTTATTGTTTTTTTCCCCACGTGAGAGTTTGAGTTGACGCTTTGACGCTGACCCATCGAAGTACCGGCGTGCTTTTGTTTACATTTTACGTGTAATGCTGAGCTCGGTCCCCCCCCCCTAGGGTTATGAAGCATAGTTGCATTAAAACAGGTTCAGTCTGTAAATGTTTTTCGCGTTTGAAAATAATCAATACTGTTAGTTATGTCTCATATATAATGGATTTATAGTAAAAAAAACTTTGTTTTTACGGGTTTGTTATATTACCACGTTTTTATTAACTCGCTTTCGTTGGTGTGGCATTGTTTGTTGGGTTGTCCAAGATTTTTTCAAATCTGCCAACGTAAAATTGAACCACTTCTGATGGTTCTAGAGATCTGAAAATTTTACCGCAGATAAATCTTGGATGACGATGCATTGTGTCAAAATTTCAGATCGATCGAATGTACCGTTATTAAATTATTGAACTTTTTAGTTTATCTATAGTCTATATATAAGAATCTGTACCGCCTGCTTTTGTTGACATCCGTGAGTTCACCCCGTGACCACATCACAATCTTTTAAAACGTTGGGCGGGCGCTTGTGAGGTGTTTGGTAAAATAAATAGTTGTAAAAAATGTTTTTTAAAAACCAGGTTGTTATAAGTGGACTAAAAAGAATAAAATAAATAGAAGTAAAAAAAAAGATTTTTAAAAACCACGTTTTTATAAGTGGACTAAAAAGAAGAAAATAATTTAAAACTTATAAGTTCAAGTACTTTTATTTAATATGACTAAAAACGTGGGGCGGGTGTTTGGTATAAAAATTAAAGATTTCTAATTTAGAAGGCAAAAGAGAGATCTATAAGTGAGAGTATGAGTGAGCCGCATATGTTAAACCTCATAAGCGCCCGCCCCACGTTTTTAGTCATATTAAATCAAGGTACTTGAACTTATAAGTTTTTAATTAATTCTTCTTTTTAGTCCGCTTATAACAACGTGGTTTTTTAAAATCTTTTTTTTACTTCTATTTTGTAGATTAATATTATTATTATATAGTTTCTGTCCTGTCATCGATAGCGATTGGTCCCTCAAACTCCTACAGATTCCTACAGCCAATCACAGGTGGAGAAAAATTAAATCTCATTTACATATTGAACGACGATCAAAACAAGTTATTTTTCTTGCAGTTTTTTTCCAAGAGTTTATTTTGAGCGGTGGGCGTTGGGATTTGTAGTTACAAACTTTTTTTTACGGGTTATTTAGTATATCTCTGGACAGACCGCGGTGTGTGTGGGGGGGGGTAGGGTCTCTGAAAAGACCGGTGGTGTGGGGGGGAGGTATGGTATCTGGACAGACGGAGGTGGGTAATATTTTTATAAGTATAATGTATAGTATTTTTGACATGATACACATATATGGCCGGTCGAGACGGCGGGTCTCTCAACAAACCGCGGTGGAGGGGAGGTAGTGTCTCTCGACAGACCGCGGTGTTGGGGGGGGGGAGTTAGGGTCTCTGGACAGACTGCTGTGTGGGCGGGGAGGTAGGGTCTCTAGACAGATGGGGTGGGTAATGTTGCGATGTCCTACCATGAACTTCACAGGTCACCCTACACTTAATCCCGTACTTGGACGGCTGTGTTGCTAGTATATATATATATATATATATATATATATATATATATATATATATATATATATATATATATATATATATATATATATTATATATGGGTTTCACGTATTACCCAATCGCCTTTATTTCCATAACTTGTGTTAGGAGCTGGTTGGACTCAGGACTCAGGGACCCTTGGCCCTGGGAACAAATCCCTGCCTATACATGGATTCGAACCCGTGACAGCCGGTCGCCAGCCAAGCGCGTCACTCGACTACTGTGCCCTTGAATAAATCGTGTTTTTGAACATTAGAGATGTACAAGAGGATGGCATGAATTTTCCAAAGTTTCTAAATGAATTAAGCCATTTATATAACATAAATATTGAGTTTCATATTAAATACTTAAAAAGTACATGGATGCTTTTAAATAACTGACATCGCACTTATCTTTCCGTGGATTTATTTTGGGGAGGGAGGAGTATGATAATGATTTTTTTAGAGATGAGTTTATTATTTTATTAATTTTAAAATAGACCAATCTTAATTTACTGACCTATGAGGAAGGCGGAGCTGAAAAAAGGTCCTGCAACTATCTGATCCAAGGCAATCTTTTTTAAGATGTCATTGAAGGTGATCCCCTTAAAATAATGGTCCAGAGTCTCATACCAGTAATGGTCAAATACACCCAGTGCAAACCCAATTACCATAGTCCGCCCTGGTTTTTAATACAGAAAAATGACTTTCATGATTTGCAATTGGCTTTTTAAATCAGAAAAGAATATAACTTTAACTAGATTTTACCTTATAGATTGTGATTTTCAAAAGAAAATAATGCTTAATTAACGTTTGGTGCTAAATATTCTTCAGTGGGGTCAGTTGATTCTTGATATATTTAAAAACTAGATCGATATTATGTTATTTTAGCAACATCATAACTTACGGTTTCGAGGGAAATCATATCCATTATTTCTGCCGTGAGCAAATATCTCAATTGTCTGAACTGTTAGATCACCTAGTGAAAGCAAAAACCCTGCACTAAGTATGTTGGCTAATAGAAGATGCTCCTCAAAAATCCAATCAACATAACCGATCAAAATAAATAAATATTTAATCACGTAATCAGCAGCCACCATTGTATCGTTATCTTCTGGTATGTCTTTCATGATGTTCCTTGAGTTTTAAAATTGTAGATGTTATAAATAAGAATGATGATTACTGTTTTCTTTTACTTTATTACTTTATTAATATTTTTTGTAATTGTGCGAACAAGTTTAAAATATGGTGTGGCTTTCTTAAAGTGTCAGCTTAAAGTTCTTTTAAAGGAAATTTCCAATTTTATGTGCACTATTTGGTGTTCATTGATAATTCAAGATTTTCTAAAAATCGAATTTGTGAAAGAAATGATTACTAGCAAAAAGATTCATAACTAACAGATTCAAATCCAGCTTAATTTTTTTTGTTTTCTGCATTGACCATGATACCCCATCATATTAAAGCAAAATATAAAAATAAATAGGGTAAAGATAACATGTTTTGTTTTCTTTTCAGTCCGTCGTGACCGATGAACAGGTTTTTCTTTCCTATGAGCCGGGGTGGTTGAATTAGATTCTGGTGGCATATAAGAAAAACCTTCGCCGGAAAGGCGCGACCTTTCTGGATAACATTTTGTCAAAGTGAATGTTTTTATATCTGCGATGAAGAGTCATCATAGAAAATACTTTTTTAAATCCTTTATATTAACTCGTGGTGTCTGCGGCGGACCTTGCTTGCTTGCTTGCTTGCTTGCTTGTCGCCAAAACTTTTGATCGATTTTTAACCCACTTGCTCGCAAGATAGCGAGCTGAAATTTTGCAGGCAGTTTCGTACCGATGATAAAAACAATGTATCAAAATTTCAGATCGATCGCATGTACCGTAATTAAATTATTGATTTTTTAGATTATTTTTTTTATTCCTATGTATCATGCTATTTTTTGAGATAGAGCGTCGCGGTGCGTATTATATTGAACAACCTTTCTGTCGCGCAATAAGGTGCGTATTTTATTGACAGCTCTTTTTATAAACATATTCCTGATCGGTGCGTATTATATTAAACACGTTTTACGACACAACTTCAATTTTGTATTTCTGGATGGTCTGGCGCTGCGTATTATAATGAACATTCTTTTAGTTACTTCTCGTACATAAAGGATTTATAGTCAAAAACTTGGTTTTTTACGGGTTTTTCTTATTTTAAATTACTGCCTAATTTTACATTTTTAACTCTCATGCAATCATATTTATAAAACATACTGCTGCTAAGGCAGAAGATGTGTGGGGGAAAAAACTTTGAGATATTACGTAACAGAACCGGTCTTAGCAATTGCGGGTCCCTCTTAATATGCGAAACGGAGTTCGCGGGGCCCATTTTCTAAATGCTTCTCTCGGGTCGCGGTGAACCAAAATATTTTGCTGTTTACAAAAAAGCAGTAAATGTATTGTCCATTTGCGTCGCTAGGAATTTTTCCAGGAGTGGGGGGTGCAAATTTTTTTACAGGCTCAAAAAATCGAAAAGTAGAGCAATCGCGGGATGGATTCCGAAATGCCGTTATTAGAAGACTTTGGGGCGTCTGCATCATTGGCATTTTCTAATTTGATTGTCGCTGACACTTCTTCATTTCATAAATTGGATGTTGGAAGGTATGTCATGACACACGACCTTCAAATGAGTTGAAATTGCAGCTGATTCGTGATTTTTGGACCCTTGATAAAATTTATGATTTTAGAGCTGACAGTAATGGGAACAGTTTTTAGATATGCATAGTTATCAGACTATTCACCGTGGCTTGCATACTCGAAAATGTTAAAAGGAGCCTTTTGCAAATATTGCGTGTTGTTTCCATAAAAAGTAATTCGAGGAGTACAGGGGGCATTTGTCATCAAACCATGCACAAAATATGAAGATTTCAACGAAGATGGACGTAGCCCATGCAAAGCACATGGCACAAGGGCTCTCATGAAGATGAAAGCTATTGTTTGCATCTTTAGAAGCCAAAGCAGTTTCTATAGATGAGCAGTTGAACTCATCATTTAGAAGACAAATTCAAGAAAATCGCCCCAAATTGGGTCCCATCATTTCTGCAATCCTATTTTGCTGCATGCATGATTTAGTACTTCGTGTAAAAGAATAAAATTCTGGTAACTGGTAATTTTTATGACCTGTTAGAGTTTCGTGTTGAATCTGGAGATGAAGTTTTGGTAATCATTTGTCATATATGACAAAGCTTGTTGATCAAGGATACCACGGATGTTCTACAATGGCAGGCAAAGAAGGAGGAGTCCAAGCAATAATTCGAAAAAAAATACACAAAAGCAGCATTTGTACATTACAGTTCACACAAACTAAATCTTGTCGTAAACGATTTAAATAATGAGAATGCTGTACGAAACACAATAGGAACAATTAAGTCAAGTATATTGTTTTTCCGAGAAAGTAGTCAGGGAAGAAAACTAATTCCAAATTCCTTGCTATTTGAAACTAGATGAACACATACATTTTAATATAAAAGCTGAAAATGTGACCAAAATTGTTAAACAGCTGGAATGTTTAGAACAATCTGGAAAAAGCAAGCAAGTAGCACATCAGTTACTTTGTGCTGTAAGAACGCCTACATTTTTTGTCTGTTTAGTTATTATACTAAAATATTCATCAAAGCTAGAAGCTTTGATCCAAAAATTGCAGTCAGTGCATTTAGATTTACCAGCAGTACAAAAATACATTGCAGAATTGTTGACTACATTAGCTGTTGATCGACAGAATTGTGATGAGAGGTATAAGGACATTTTTAGAGTACAAAAGGTTTGCAGATGACATTAGTGTCGACGGTCAACCTCCACGACAAGCTGTAAGACAATGAACAGGGAAAATCCAAAAGTTTATTTTCCTGAGGATTATTTTAGAGTAACTGTTTCTATAACCTTCCTTGATTCTATTATATCATCGCTGGAAACTCGTTTTTGTTTAGAAAATAAACCAACATTTTAACTTTTAGTTTTGCTTCCCTTTTTGATGACAAAACTAGAAAGACTCGCATTTAAGGCTCAGGCCAGAGCTATTGCTGAATATTACGCATTTGACAATTTAATCGAGGAGAGTGAAACCTGGTATGATATATGGAAATGTAAAACTATTAACGGGGAAAAAACAGATACAATGACTCTATTGAGGTTTAAGATGAAACCAATTTGTTCCCATGACTAAGATGGCTTTTTTGACAGCATTAGCTCTTCCAGTAACAACATGCACAATCGAGAGATCATTTAGCCCCCTAAGACGAGTAAAAACGTTGATACGCTCAACAACTGGTTATGGTCGTTTATCTGGTCTTTGTATGACCAGTATTCATAGAAAAAGAATATCCGAAAACAATTGAAAATTTAAAGAAAATGTTATCAGTCGATTTGATAAAATACCAAGACGTTTACGATTTTTGTTCCAGAATAAATAGTTTAAAATTACAATATTATCGCTGTATCATATCAGTTTAATTTATAATTTTATACTCTATTTTATTAGTATAGTAACCGTAATGTAACCGTTCGACATTGAAACCATTATTTTAAAAATTACAATAATGTAATCAGATGTACTCGCAGATATAATTCTTTTTTATGTTTGATATATGTACACTGTCTTCAATGCAATAAACTTTCAGGAAATTTAGTTCAGTTTTATTGTAACAAACCATTATTTTAACTCAAAAACCCGTGAAAAAACATTTTTTACTATAAATCCTTTATTTACAAGACATAACTAAAAGAATGTGCATTATAATACCCATAGCACGACAATCCAAAAATCAAAAATTTTAGTTAGGTCTCAAATATATAAAGGATTTACATTTTTTTAAAAACTTCTACATCCTGCCTGCTAAATTTCAGCTCGATTTGATAACGGGAAAAGGGTTATAAAAACATGTTTAACATAGTGTAGGCAGGATGAGACAGATTAGCAATTAACTAGCTGACCCACGGCGTAGCATACGCCGCTAATGATTTAGTGACGGGTGAAGACTTCCTGAAAGACACAGTTGTCAAAATGGGGTGGGTTTGGGCAAACGACTGTGAGTGAATGAAAAGAAGGAACTCTGGAGAGACCCGTGGCGTATCACCCGTAAAAAATGACGGAAGTGTTCAGCTGAAATCTATTTATTTTGAAAAAATGCACTTTTTTAGGGCGCCTACGGCGCCCACCTTTTTCAAAATCCCAACTAACTTGTCCTTGTTTGATCAATACGAAATTTAAATTTTCTGAAATGTACACAAAGTATTTTATAACTTTTTACATTGTTCCCTTTTTACAAAATTAAAATATCAGCAAAAACAATGATGTCATAGACTATATGTTTTTTACAGCGCAATTTAATTTGCACACCTTTTGATGCATTGGTGGAGTAATTTGGTGCGCTGCTTTCTAAAATTAGTATCTGTTGAACATACTTGCAGCTTGTCTCGCAGGGTCCGACCACGAAGAGAATTATATATATAGAGTATATGTTGAACATACTTGCAGCTTGTCTCGCAGGGTCCGACCACGAAGAGAATTATATATATAGATAGCATTTACATTTACAGATCGAGTATAATACGCACCGCACTGCGCAACAGGAAAGTATTTAAAAGGCCGTTCAATATAATAAGCACCGCGACACTCTAGCACAAAAAATAACATGCTTCATAGAGATAAATAGAGATAATCTAAAAATTCATTAATTTAATTAAAGTACATTCGATCGATCTAAAATTTCGATATATCGTTTTTATCATCGGCATGAGTCTGTCTGCAAAATTTCAGCTCACTAGCTAACGAGGAAGTGGGATAAAATCGATCCAAAGTTTTATCGGCATTTAAGCAAGGCATCAAGCAAACGCCACGAGTTATATAAAAGATTTGATATAACAGATACCACAGGAGTTGAAAGATGCCAGCATCGTTACATTGTATAAGAATAAAGGAGACAAGAGTGACTGCAATAATTATCGTGGAATCTCTCTCCTCAGTATAGTTGGAAAGGCCTTCGCCCGAGTTGCATTAACACGCCTTCAGACCCTAGCATCGCGTGTACTCCCAGAATCGCAATGTGGCTTTCGAGCCGGAATGTCAACTGTAGACATGATTTTCTCTCTGCGCCAGATGCAGGAGAAATGCAGGGAGCAACATATGCCTCTTTATAACTCGTTCGTTTACCTCACTAATGATTTTGATCTTATCAGCAGAAGCGGGTTTTACCAGATCATAGTGCCCTACACGTCTGCTTAACATCATCAAGCAATTCCACGATAACATGCAGGGCACAGCGTGCCATAACGGTGCCATCTCTGAGGCTTTCCCGGTAAGTAGTGGAGTAAAGCAAGGCTGCGTGTTGGCACCTACTCTATTCGCAATATACTTGTCCATCTTACTCCAGTGTGCCTTCAAGAACAATAGCGAGGGGATATACATACACACCAGAGCTGATGGGAGATTATTCAATATTTCATGACTTAGAGCCAAGACCAAAATATGGAAGATTTTGCTGTGCGAGCTCTTATTTGCAGACGATACCGCCTCAATATCTCACACAGAAGACGGACCGCAGAACCTTGTATCCAGCTTCTCCGCTGCCTGCAAAGAGTTTGGCCTAACCATTAGCATAAAGAAAACCAACATTATGGCACAGTGTGCTGCCTACCTCCCGACTATCACCATTGACGTCTGCAACCTGGATGTTGTTGACAGTTTTACATATCTGGGATCAAACATCTCAAGCACCCTCTCACTGGAATATGAGATAAGCGGTAGGATAGGGAAGGCAGCAACTGTTATGGCTAGACTGTACAAAAGAGTCTGGTCCAATGCCAAACTCACAGCAGCAAGGACTAAGCTGCAGGTATACCAGGCCTACGTACTGAATACACTCCTCTATGGATGCGAGTCTTGGACCACCTATACCAGGCATGAAAGAAAGCTTCCACCTCAGATGCCTGCGCCGCATCCTAGACATCAAATGGCAAGAGAAAGTCTCCAACACAGAGTCCTGGCTCAAGCAAGCATGAGTAGCATTCCAGCCATATTAAGTCAAAGACACCTCCGTTGGCTTGGACACGTCAAGAGAATGCTAACTGGTCGCATACCCAAGGATGTGCTATACAGTGAGCTGGCGACAGGGAAAAGGTTGGTTGGTTGGCTATGTCTCAGATACACGGACATATGCAGGAGATACATGAAAGCAGCCAACATTGACATACAAAACTGGGAAAACCTGGCAGAGGATCAGGGCCGGATTTCCGCCTAGGCCCACAAGGCCCGGGCCTAGGGCCCCAGCCAGCCAAGGGGCCCCGGTCGTGGAATCTTTACATAAGCCCAAAAGCCTGGCTTCATTATCAAAAAGCTTGATCGAAAATAATAGTATAATAAATATTTTTACTACATTTTGCATATACTGCCCAGTAGTCAAGTGCACGGGGTTCGTTTGTGTTGGTTTGTCATTGTAAGCCGCGTTCTGAGCTGCTGTTGCGATATTGTGGAGAAGGCGTAGGGGGGGGGTGTGACAGATTACACCACCAGTAAAAAACTGCACGACCCTGACTTTCCCCCTCCCCATACCACACGCAGGACAAGATACCGCCCGAGCCGAGATTTGGGTTTCAGATTACAGATAATTGACAGGGACCGGGAGAACATTTTTTTGTAAAGTCGAAAGACTTGACCAGAGGCCAGGGAGATGTCACATGTAGTTTATGGGGTCCCTGCCAAAGGTTTCAATAAAGTTCGTTTTAATGCCTTTAACTAGATGGCCTTCTACAATTTCACCTGCATACCTTTGGTCAGCAATATAGTGACAGGGAAAATGTTAGATCGGGAAATAGGAAGCCAGGGAGGCAAGAGAGAAGACAGGGTGCCACGAGTCGAAGCCGGGTGTTGAGTATCTAAATATAGGTTTGAGAATCGTTTTATTTTAGAACCGTTGGGGGACAATTTCAGAGTTAATGTGAGTAGTGTGAGACACTATCTTTGGAGGGACAAGGATTTGGAAACGCTGGTGATAGGTCAGCTAAAGTTTAGCAGGACGAAATAGGATACTTAGGCTAGACCATTTTTGGAGGGATGCTATACATTTTACTTGGGTTAGACAAAGTCTGTGAATCGGATGTTGCAGGAGTCACCAAAAGGTTATTGGGACTTAGGGCTTAACCAATAAGAATTAAGTTTGTCACATATACCATCCATGAGACGAAAGGTTCAGCCAATGGAATAGCTAAGAATTGAGGGCAGGCGTGGGTGAGCGGTCCTTATATACTGGGACATATGACACATTCGTCCTCTGCATTCCAAACCCTTGTAGGACGGGTCTTGAGAAGGGAGCCTTGCTGGTGTGCAGGTTGGACTTAGATTATACTTAGGGTAGTCAAATGTATAATTGTTATGTTGAGGTAGATGTAGTATTCTTTTATATACTGTATATTCATTAATTGGTTATTCAGTTTTACGTGTATGTTATTTCAGCAAGTAAGTGTAGGGTAGTGTACCTACAGTGGAGCAAGTAAATGTAGGGTAGTGTTACCTACAGTGGAGCAAGTAGCAAGTAAGTTTAGGGTAGTGTACCTACAGTGGAGCAAGTAAGTGTAGGGTAGTGTACCTACAGTGGAGCAAGTAAGTGTAGGGTAGTGTACCTACAGTGGAGCAAGTAAGTGTAGGGTAGTGTTACCTACAGTGGAGCAAGTAAGTGTAGGGTAGTGTACCTACAGTGGAGCAAGTAAATGTAGGGTAGTGTTACCTACAGTGGAGCAAGTAAGCGTAGGGTAGTGTACATACAGTGGAGCAAGTAAATGTAGAGTAGTGTACCTACAGTGGAGCAAGTAAATGTAGGGTAGTGTACATACAGTGGAGCAAGTAAATGTAGGGTAGTGTACCTACAGTGGAGCAAGTAAGTGTAGGGTAGTGTTACCTACAGTGGAGCAAGTAAGCGTAGGGGCTAGCATAGCCAAGCTTACGTAGTATAGAAGTAGAAGTTGGAGCACCAGATGTGCCACTGGCAAAAGTGGGCAAGACAACCCTGAGCCGGACAGAAGACTACTGTTAGTACACAGTGCAGCCAGCTGTGACGCGGTCAGTCACTGGAGTCGTAGAGGGACGTGGTGTTACCGGCCTCCCAGACGATGAATGGGTTAATAGCATCGCTGACCACTGAGGCGGAACATGGACTGACCCCGTGACCTGAGACCGTGTTTGTGATGTGAGATCGGCAGACATACAACTGGAGCTGGCCGATTAAGAGTCATAGAATGTATTTATTGAAGTTAAATTGTAATCTGATTGTATTTACTAATCGAGTTATTGAGCTATAGTCTATCCATTATATTGAATAATCTATTCCAATGTATATTTATATGATTTACTTAATGTAATTAAATATTATCTCTGTTGTGTACAGAGGTGTTTTGTGTGTTTATTTATATGTATTAGGTATTGTAGCGTAGTTCTATACAAATACTTAATACTGGGGGCTAGAGCCGATTAGATGTAGATTATATAAAGATAACATTTTGTAAGTAGTCTGGGAGCTCAATTAGCATCCCGTAATCTGTAACCCAGACAACAAGAGTCATATACAAGTATTGATGTCTATAGAATATATACCCCTAATATTTAACAGTAGTATATAGACATCAGTTCTTAACACCGGGGAGCCACCGAATAGGGAGCCAGTGTGTCGAGGGACGCAGTACAGAACAGAGACGCTTCACGCTGGACCAGGTAACACTTTTCTTTTCATATTGTTGTGCTTTATTAAATTAATCGTATGATTGTATGTTTATATGTAATTATGCACAGAAAAAAAGATTTACTTGAACCAAGAGAAATTCTTGAATTAAGAAAATTTGAGGAATTGTCTTGAACTTTGAACAAATTAACAGAGAAACAACAAATTGAAACATAAAAACATTATCCCAAATAATTAAACAAAGTTCTATTGTTTAATGACACTCGTTTTTATATTCTTTATAGAAATAACCGATGTCACGCACGATGTCTGACTTCAATAAATATCTAAGCGGGTTCCAGAAAAGAAAACGGAATGAAGAAAAAATTGAAAAAGACAAAGAGCTTCTTCGCAAAGTTCCTAAATTAAACACATTTTTCGTCTCGTCTTCGTCTAGACCTAGTTCTGGCTCTAATCCTAGCAGTACTTGTGCATTAGCCAGTAGCAGTTGTAGCGATGCTGCCGATGACCGTCAACAGGCAACTGCAAAAAACGTGTCTGACTGCAACGAGCTACCTGAAAACATTATTTCTGAAAACTTTGTAACAGCTACAAAAAAGTATTCTTTAGAAAATCCTGAATTTAATTCTTTAAGTGACGATCCTGCTGAGTGGATGCTAGACGAAGTTACCTTGGAGTACCTATTTAAAAAAGGCGTGAAACAAAATATTGATGCCGACTTTTCTTCTTCAAGGCGTCAGTACGCAGATAAAATCAGGTATCTATCGCTGTCACTTTTTAGCCGAACATTAAGCAATGGTGAAACACGACCTCGACATTGGCTCATTGCACCCCAGGCTTTTTGGACATTTATTCAAACGTAGGAATTGCGCTCCGAATACTGTTGTGCACACCAGCGTCAAACTGCTCAGCAGAACGGTCGTTCTCAGCGTTAAAGAGAGTAAAGTATTACTTAAGATCAAACATAGGAGAAAAGAGGCTCAATTTACGAATGATGACGTCATTCGTTCTTTTGCACAAAAGAAAGTTCGTCGTAGGATTCTATAAATTTTATTCAATAACGTAAGTATAGTAACTTAGACTGTATTATTCTGATGTTTATTAAAGTCATTAATTAAAGTCAGTTAAAATTGTATGTTCTGTACTAGTGAATTTAAATTGCAAACTTTCCAAAATAGCCTCGAGATGATTTGGGGGGGGGGCCAGAATTTCAAGTGCCTAGGGGCCCCGAGTCTGTTAAGTCCGGGCCTGCAGAGGATAGGTCCACGTGGCGGTCTATAGTGAAAGAGGAATCACTAAGAGCAGTGGAGCAAACTAGGGCAGAAGCAGTTGAAATAAAATATTTAAAAAATCTTTTTTTTTAAAAAGGCACGCTTTTATTTACATATAGAAATTGCACTAAAAAGAAGAGAAAAAAAATTCTATGATAACAGTTGAAATGACTGAACCTATCCACTGCACATAAAAGCGTGGGGCGCACATCACAACTCATTTCTCTTTGTAATTATTCTTTTGCATTTACATCAATATTTCTAATTAATATGATAGTAGCATGTGTATGGATTATTATCAAAGTTTTGAAACTTTTAATGTTTATTAATATTCATACAAATTTGTATTTATGTTTCACAGCCTTGTACATGATAGAGAGGTGTGATGAGCGCAGTGGATAGGTTCAGTCATTTCACCTGTTATCATAGAAAAATGTTATTTTCTTATTTTTAATGCACTTTCTATGCGTGAATAAAAGCGTGTCTTTTTTTTAAAGATTTTTTAAATATTTTATTTTCTACTTTTTAGTATCAAAATATTTTAAATCAATTTTTCGACATAATCAATTCAATTTAATTAGTCAAACTTCATTGTCAATAACTTACATGTGATAGTGGTAAAAAGATAGATTATTAAAAAAAGTAGGGCTGTTAACGATTAATTTAAATTTAATCGTTAACTTTTGAAAAATTAACGATTAATTAATCGTTAATTTCGATTAAAGCCAAAAGTTACAATTTAAGATGTCAAAAGTAACACTTATTAAACGTTCGTGTTGAAAATCTAAATAACAGTGGAATGTCTCCTTTATATGTCATCTTTTAACCAACTACGCCAACAGTGTATTGACATAATTTTGTTAAAGTGATGAGCGGGTCTTATTGACAATATAATCAGCCGTGCTGAACAATCGTTCACATAGCTTTAGGCTTTAGATTGTCTCAGCTGAAGTTTCTGATACTGCAGTGGATGTTTGGTTTGCATGTGATATGTAAGCGAAGTGTTAGAACCATGGTATCAACGTCCCTTTAAGCAGCGCGGCTGCGTAGTTATTTGACCGACGCCACGCAGGAGTTTAGAATCACAGTGCAGCAAATATTATAAAATATTGCACAAAAAATTGACGTTGTGCAACTTTGCACTCGAGTTTTTTTTTAAACTTTGCACATGACCAACCAAGCTTAGGGGGTCGTCCATAAATGACGTCACGCTTTTTTGGCCGATTTTTCACCCCCCCCCCTCGTCACGCGTCGTCACAAAAAGTTAGACCCCCTTTCCAAAAATACGTCACAAAGCTTTGGTCCCCCCCCCCAAACAAACAAAACTGAATTTCTATTTGAAAATAAGTATGTTTCAAATCACATTTTGTCATTTGAATATTTATTTAGTGTAGGTCTGCATTGTAATATCGTAACACACGTGAAGCTATGTAAAAGGTCATTTTGATAAATTGTAAGCCAGTGCTTCTCAAACTTTTTCGTATTAGACGATGGAAGGAATGTTTCCATTTACCAGGTACCGGTGCATTCTTTTCCCGTTTTGACGTAATTTTCCCTGTACTAACGTGATAGCAAAATGAGCCCCTAGATGAACCCTATAAGATTAAGTATGATTCGGCTTGTTTTATATAATTTTTTTTTAGCTTTGTTTAGTTGCCAAGGCATAGCGAGACAGCTAAAATACAAAATACACAAACAAATTGTGCAATGAAAACAATAAATTTGAGCTTTATTTTTAGACTGATACGACAGTAAACATTTCGGCTAATGCCTTCATCAGTACAACATAAAATACATTCTTACAATACTTACATAAGTAATAATAATATTCTTAAAACATATTGTATTTTAAAATATTTATGTTAAATAAAAAGAAAGGAAAAACAAAAACAAACATGGACACAGGATATAGGAAAAAGGGGGAAGTATCCAAAGTTACAGTAAAAACCACAACGGGAACAAGATTCTGCAGTTAAGTAAAATTATGAATTTGGTTAATTCCATATGGAGCCAACGTACCAAATCTTTTTATGAGTCTATTTTCCATGTGGACTCTATCATGGGTATTGCTTGCATATAAAATAAAAGACAGCTAACGAACAATGCAGCGGTAATGTCAAAAACCCTTTGATGTGATTAACCTTCAAGCTCGCGAATGTGACTATTGATATTACAGGATCATTTCATTGTTGATAGACCTAGAATATATAGATACAGGACGACTCCTCAAATTGATTTCGATCTTATAATGACAGTTTTCCTGCTAAGTATATTCACGTCAAATACATTAGATATATAATTACCACATTGATATCAAATCTCATGTTTTCAAAAAATTATTTGGTATGCGCTGGAAGAGGAATATGGTGAGTACTGTACGAACCCCACATTTGTACAGGAAAGTAGGGTGCCATCTTGTGCGTCGCAAAATACAGTAATTCATGCAAGTTGAAGACTGAAAAATACTATGACATTCATAAAATATCCAATATTATCATAACGTTTTACTCCGAAGCTCAGGAGTTTTTTTGTTTGTTTGATTGTTGTTTTTTTGTTGTTTTTTTTGCGTTGTTTTTTTTTCCATATTTTTTTTAACGATTTCAAGTACGTCTCACAAGATTTGTAAATATAATGCCACCAATGGACGAGGAGTATTTAAATTGTTGCATTTTCTTGAGTTAATAAACTAATGAAAAATACATGGCTACCGCTATCTGGCGGTTTAACCGAGGGGTCGGTCAACAGCGATATATTATCTCATTTTGGGTAAAAATGGAACTCTTCGGGGTAATGCTGAATCATTGTGGGCATATAAATTCGCAAGAATCCGCTCCTTTTGGGTTAATAATAATATTAACATAAACTTTTATCATTTTAATTTTTAGGTATCCGATATTAACCGGTCCGTTTTTTTAAAAACGTGTAACGGCCTTCAGAAAACGAGCTGTGTTAACATCCTTAGATTATATTTTATTTTAACGCATACAAATTAAATATTGACTTTTAATCATCACGATTAACTTCTTTGTTTAGAAAAAAAATTAAAAATAATATTTATAAATGTATTTTTTTTTAAAATCCCTTAATTGACTGTCCGGCATCCCGTAAGAAAGAGGTCGGCGAACAGGGGTAAATTACGCCATCATTTACGTTTGGCTAAAATGATTAGGGTTTACAAATGACGAGTAAGAAAATGAGTGAATTGAATTAGTTAAGCCTGAGAAGCGCCCAACCCACATCTTTAGTCATATTACAGCATAGTACTTGAGCATATAAGTTTGAAATCTTTATCAATCCAGAAAAAGATGTTTGCTTCACAATTCTGTGGAAAAAAAAATTCTTCTTTTTAGTCCGCTTATAAAAACGTGGTTTTTAAAAATCGTTTTTTTACTTCTATTTATTAAAAATATAATAAAAACTCTTTACAAACCACTTCTGAAATTATTTTATCCCTCTAGGGCAGGGTTGCCAGATTTGCCTTTTAAGGCCAAATTCTCAAAATTTTGCCTTTTTTTAATATGGTTTGGCCTGAAATTATTTTTTGGCCTCTTTTTTAATGAAAACAACTAAAAAAATATAAAATATATATAAAAACTAGCGTACCCGTTCGTGCGTTGCAACGATTTCCGAAGAAAGGAAATTCAAGGAAACTTGTTAATATAATGTTTTAATTTACATCGTGTCATCTGTATAAACATATTGTTAAAAATGTATGTATCTCTAAATGTTCTTTAAGCCTTAACATACCTTTCATCGTAAGGAAATCTTTGGGTACCCTTTCGCAAAGGAAACTGGCAAACTTTATGTTTCAATTACGTGTCATTAGCGGCACGGGACTCAAACTTTCTTTTTTCCCCTACTAATTTTATTTATCTTATCATTTTATCATTGCATTTTATCTTATCTGTTTACAGACGCTCCTTCTATACAGAAGATTATTGCGTCCTACGCTTATCTATGGTTTGTGTTTAGTCCTAAATTTTTATTAGAGATTTAAATGTTGATAAAGTGTTGGTTTTCCTGGATTCTTCAGGCAACCCATTCCACGCCCGAATTCCGGACGGGAAGAAGGAAAACTTGTATGTGTTTGTTCTTGCATACGGAATAAGAAAGGTGTTTTTATCCTTATGTCTATCTGAGGGTTGTATTAAGTTATCTTTGTGTTGTATTTCTAAATTAGAATTAATTGCTTTATGTATGATTACTACTTTGCTCTTGGTTCTTCTATCCTCTAGTGTTTCAAGGTTTAATGATTTAACTAATGGTGTTACTCTTGTCAGTTTCGAATATTCTCCAGTAATGAATCTGGCAGCTCTTTTTTGAATTTGTTCTAGTTTATCAATGTTTTCTTTGGTGGATGGGTCCCATACAGAAGATGCATATTCTAGTACAGGTCTCACCAAAGTGAGGTAGCATTTTAGTTTTATATCTCTATTACATTTGTTAAAGTTCCTTTTTATTCATTTTGCGCGTATTCATGTAAGTGCCGTGGACTTCCTGTGAATGTAGCTGGCAGTATGACCATTTTCACCCAGTTCATTGGGATTTCCATCAGCAGCTATAGCGTCGCGTAAATGAATGTATTCTTCTGATCGCAGTTTGGTTTGGTTCAATCGAATGAAGAGAAGTCGCCCGGTCTCGATTTTTGCATACATATCAACAACATATTGAAGGAACAACTGTCGGCATTTCAAAATGTGATTGACTTTGTACTGACTAATCATCAACCGATACGAATAGTAATTCATGGCACTGACTTTCTTATTTGTCTCTTCAAGTGTTTGTGGATTTATCATTTTGATGTTGAAATGATATCCCTCTTCTCCTTTGCCAGAATAAAATAGGATATTGTAACGCATCTTATTTGCGATGGGTTTCAGAGACTCGCTGAGCATTACCATCTCTACGATGAAAACTATATCACGCGAGTTAAATTCTTTCGTCAACTATGAAGATTGCCACTTCCTTAAATTTTGGTGCGTTGTTTTCTTTTAAGTTTTGTCCAGCTGTTTTGTCCAGCTAGTGTTTTGTCAGCTCTAATAACAACAACGTAGTCACCAGCGGGCATTAGCACTATGATTAATTTACCCTTGGATTGTAAAAATTGGCATGCAATTGTCACTTAAGATTTCTGTTGCACTGAACGATGCCATTTGAAAAGATGACTTGTACTTGGGTATGTTTGCTGAGAAATGTTTTGAATGGTTTGTGTCACTTGGTGCAACGTTGATAGTGGTTCGGGTGGTAAATACAATTCAGCCAATTTTCAAATGTTTCACCTTTACAGAACATTCCTGTAGTTTGTTTTGAGAAGAAGGGTCTTGATCAGTGAAAACTCCAATAACTTCTAATCTTGATTCTAGTTGCTTGTTTGTTTAAGAAGAAAGTAGTTGAGTAGTGTGTATTCTAGCAGCTTCAAATCTTGCTCTCGTCGCTTGTCTGTTTCTTTTTATTTACTTTAGTGCTTGTGGATATACGATATTTTTTGTTTTTCCGCAAGGTGCGTACACAAATAAATCTGAAGGCTTTCCGACTCGTGAGCTGGCAACATATAGCTGTCCATGTGAGAAGCACGGATTCTCTAAATCTATAGTCCACACACTTGCAGTGATTGTCCCTTGTGCTTTGTTGATGGTCATAGCAAATGCGAGTCGCACTGGAAACTGTAAACGTTTAAATTCAAAAGGGATATCTGTTGGGATCATTGGAATACGTGGCAACAGTACATCTTCCCCCTTGTACATCTTCCCCCTATTTCCCATTCAAAATTGTAGCTTCAATGACATTGCTCATCATGTTCTTCACCGAAAGTCTTGTACCGTTGCAAAGTTGGGGAGGGTTGATATTTCGAAGAAGAATGATAGGCACGCCTTTTTTCAACGTTAAAATGTGCGGTGGCATACCTGGCAAATTCAGTGAATTCAAGAATTCCGTTGGGTAATTGACAACTTCGTCTTGATTCATCAAGGTATCAATTGACTTATACGTTGTCGCTTCGCCTGGTATTCCGTTTTGAATTTTGATATTAATGAAAATTGACATCGTTATTTGTAGCAGCTAATATGGCACGTTCACTGAGCCACTGATGATTTTTGTAATTCCCAGCGATATTAGGGAAAACATTTTGAATTAATTCGTCTTTGTTTGACTCCATGTTACAAAACTTTTTTGGCAATGAGATACACTGTGTTGTTCTGTCGATTGCTATCGTCCCATTCCCGATATCTAGCAATTGTTTTGAGAAACATTCGGCAGAGTGATCATTTTGTAATTGAACACGCATATTTGTTGTCAAATTTGTCAATTTCTTTACATGTCGCCATAGAACTGATGATTTGAGACAGGCATTAAGTTCATCAGCTGGTGTTGAACGTGGTAAAACTGGCAGAGTTTGGCGAAAATCACCAGACAATAAAATAAGCGCTCCGCCGAAAGGGCTGTCACATTGCACCTCAAATCTTGCAGTGTACGATCAAGCGCTTCCCAATGCTTTTGTATGAGCCATTGTGCATTCGTCCCATATGATAAGTTCACATGTTTGTAGAACTTTCCCCATTCCGGAGTGTTTTGGTGATATTGCATGTTGGCGTGTCAGTGGTTTGTAAATTCAAGGGCAATTTCAGTGCTGAATGTGCTGTTCGACCACCATCCAAAAGTGTTGCCGCAATGCCAGATGATGCAATAGCTAGTGCAATTTTTTTCCATGATCGTATGGTTGCTAAAATGATGGAAATGAGAAATGTTTGTGCCTGTACCTCCTGGTGCATCTATGAAGTACAATCCGCCGCTTTGATTTTTAATTGCTTGCATGATTGTGTCATATACAATGCGTTGTTCTGGAACCAATTTTGGAAGATTGTTTACAACGATTGTACACATATCATCAACATCAAAATGTGTTTCACGTTGCAAATCACGATCATAAGCATCATTTGCAGATCGATTCGGTGCACACAGCTCAACTGCACCAATCCTTTGTTAGCAATAGCCACACATATATCCTCGATAGAACATAATGCCTCATTATACACGTTTGGTGTGAATTGAATGTCCGGGTTCATTGCTCGTAAACTAAGTAGGATGTCTTCACTCATGTGATATTTGTATTTTTCCCCAAAGATCGTTTGGATCGGATGGGAAACACGTTGTCAATATTATTGCAAACAACGTGCGTATTTGTTTTGAATGAGTTGCATTCGATGCATCAGCGAGTGCTGTGTCCCAATGGGCATCGTTTTCAAGAAGATGTAATTCTTGGCAAGCTTCTCGATATGTCGTACACACTTCTCCATTTACTGTTCTTAAGTCTTGGAAGGATTTCGGTCCACGTACGTTAACTAACAGTAATCTTAAGTAAAAACACTCTTGATTGTTTGGGTGAACTGTATATAGACGGCCTAAACAGTCTGACGAATATAAATTTTGATATCCTTCAACGCGCTTACCTTGTTTCCGACTTTGAAACTTTTTCGCTGATGCATTCCATGTGTAGTATTTAGGAACTTCTGAGTAAAGTAGCGTTCTCGCAAACAAATCATCCTTGCACAATGAGAAGAATCCAGTTAACGTTGTTTGCGGTGGTGAAAGTACTCGTTCATGTACATTTTTCGTTGTAAAGTATACGCGCTGTCCGTTTTCAAGATGCACTGCTAAATGAACAACCGTTGGATGACGTTCATGAATGGGAAATGAGAAAATACGCCAAACAGCTTCATTGCTAC